>JAPDVR010000019.1:37569939-37662439 GCA_026230005.1 Gila orcuttii | reverse complement strand
CAGGCTTGTAAAGCAAGCCCTATCCGAGATTAAACACACTCTAATGACTATTATCAGCATGATTCATCTCAAATGTGAGTGTTTGTGCTCAGACTCTACGGCTGCGGGCTGGGAATAAAGCAGATCTGCAGATGGAGGAGTGCTGTGGTCCGTCTAGCCACACGGTGCCGTTTCGCCCGACACGAGCTCAGAGGTCAACTTGCCCGTCCGGTTCATTTACTACAAAGACTTTGTATCTGTCCAGAGCGCCAGATGCTAATGTCACCAAGGGCTTCAGAAATATTTTTCTCATTTCAATTAATTTTTGGTCTGAAAGTTAGCGTCCCGTTGCACAGAGTTGGCTCTTGAGAACGGACTGAATTCCAGAGTGGTTTCATTCCTGTGTATGTAAGAAATATAAAAGCGCTGGGTGAACGTAGTATTTATTTGTCTGTTTTGCAGTCAGTTTAGGCTGTACAAGAAAATCCCTAGGAAGCATTTTCTCAATTTTCAGGAAAGAGTGAGTAAGCGGAATCATTATAGGAGGGGTAAAGTAAAGTGGCCAACAGAAATTAGCTAGTCTTTCATGGTCCAGTTCTCCACTTTTTTTTTTCTCATGAAAACGTACCATGGCTTTGAAGTAATCATTCAGTATTATGGTGTATATCACATTACCATCTGATACTATGACTGTACCATGGTACCGCAACAGAACTTACTTTATAAAGACAACTGAGTTGTCTTTCACACTGATGAGTTTGTGTGTTTTCTGCTTAACCGTACTAAAATCACTGTAATGTTTAGCTGTTTAGCTCCTAAACTCTGGAATAGCCCTCCTGATATTGTTCGAGGTTCAGACTCGCTGTCCCAGTTTAAAACTAGATTAAAGACGGATCTCTTTAGCCAAGCATTCACATAATGCTTACCTTTTATACCACTGTTGAATCAGATCGAATGCATTAATTTTATGAACAGCAGCTATGCTAATTATTTCCCATCTGCTTTTCTGCTGTTATCTCGGGACGCTAGTCCCGAGGTAAATGGCGTTCGTCAGCTCCAGTTTGTATCCAGCCTCTCACGGAGACTTCAGAGTCCCCAACACCTGCGATGAGATGACTAAACGCCTGTGAAGAGACGACTCGACGCCTGTGAAGAGACGACTCAACGCCGGCGATATGTTATGCCCTAAATTAATACATGATTAACTAACTGTATTTTTTCTATGTACATTTCTGAAATGCACTTTCTGTAAAGCTGCTTTGAAACAATATGTATTGTGAAAAGCGCTATACAAATAAATTTTAATTGAATTGAATTGAATTAATGCAATAGCAACTGTTTTTATAAAACAACAGCGATAGCAGTATGATAAAAGACAAAGATTCAATTCAAAAGTTACATTAGGAATAATAATAGGTAACACTTTACAATAAGGTTCATTACTTAACATTAGTTAACTACCTTAGTTAACATTATCTAAAAATGAACAAGACTTCTACAGCATTTATTAATCTTAGTTCCCTTTCGTAGTCACTCCGAGTTACGTCGGATGACGGAGAATGGGGGTTTCGCCTAGAAAGCCTATCGACTTCGAGTATTACAAAACGAGCCTATGGCAATGAAATGCCATGGGTCTGCGGAATTTGCATAGCGTATCTCCGCCCCACCGCGTGGGTATAAAAGGAGAGACGCCGGCAAAGGCAGATCATGTTTTCGCTTCGGAGCCAAGAGTATCTCTTCACTCCACAGCTATTTCTGACTTCGCTCTACGAGACGAGCCACTCTCCGGTGTTGGTGTGACGGCGATCTGCAGCGAATTCACATTGCCTGCTGCTCTGTGCAGTGATCTGCCAGTGAGTGTGTTTCTCCCTGCTCGCTTCAGCATCGCGGAGTTTCTCTCCTTTCACAAAAAGAGCTCGCACGCGGCACGTCTTTTTTAAGACGGCTCGCCCGTGCATTAAAAAACAAACAAAAAAAAAACAGAATGGTTGCGGCAGCTTGGTATCGGACTCTGATGGGCACGAGCGTTGTCTGGGGTGTTGGTCTGGAACAAGGCGCCGACTCCGTGTCCACGCCCCCCAGCCCCCCCTCCTTAATGACGGTGCCCGCTAGTGAACAGGTGATTCCCACGGGTCTACCTTCTGGTGGCCCGTGTGTTTCATTCGAAGCTACAGAGGATGATACTATGTTTGTAGCAGCTTCACTAGGTGGGTTTGATTCTCTGGAAATGACCACTCGTCACAGCCGCCACCTCCTGGTGTGCATACGGCTGTGCTTGAGTCCGATCCAGAGATGACGGCCATGCTTTCCTGGGACGATTGGTTTTGGGTAAGGCCGCCGACACGTCCACGGCAAACCCCAATACCTTCCCTCCCTGACGTGCATGATGAGATCTCGAAGTCCTAGAAGACCCCCTCGGGACCGCTCGCTGATCTCATCCGCCTTTCCTCCCCTCGATGGGGCTGCTGCCATGGGTACACTGGGGTTCCCCCGGCTGAACGCTCTGTTGCGATGCTATATGTCCTCAGAGTGCTTCTTCTCGGCGCAATCCTAAGCACCCGTCCGTGGCCTGTAGTTTTTCGTCTACACATTTACATTACATTTACATTTATTCATTTAGCTGACGCTTTTATCCAAAGCGACTTACAATTGCTATATATGTCAGAGGTCGCACGCCTCTGGAGCAACTAGGGGTTAAGTGTCTTGCTCAGGGACACATTGGTGTCTCACAGTGGATTCAAACCCGGGTCTCTCACACCAAAGGCATGTGTCTTATCCACTGCGCCATCACCACCCCTGTCTACACTTGTGGCGAGATCCTATAGCGCCACTGGCAGCCGCCTCCCTGCTGCCATGGTCATTCTGCTGGTCTACCTGACCCAGATGCTCATGGTCTTGCACGAGGGCGGGACTGACCCAGGCCTCTTCACTGAGCTGCGTGCCGCCACTGACCTCGCTCCCCGAGCGACGAAAGTGGCCGTACGCTCCCTGGGTCAGGTGATGCTCACCATTCTGTGGCTGAACCTGTCTGATGTGCTGGATGTCGCGCAGCCGACATTCTGTCCGACATTCCCATATCTCAGGTCTGCCTCTTCGGCGGTGCGGTTGAGGACTTTGCCCAACAGCTCTCAACCGCCCATGTGCAGACTGACGTTGATTCTGTCCCGACGGCCCTGCCGTCCGCTCAGATCCCTCGGTCTGCCCACCGCCGAAGGCGCCCTCCCGCGGCTCCCTCCCCGCCCGTTAATGGCCCGGCTCTGGAAGCCGCGGGCGGATGCCACAGCCCTCTCCAGCCCCGCCCCCCGCTACATGCCAGGTTAAGCGGCGCTCTTGAGACGGGCTCCTCAGAGATGGGACTCGGTTCTTTCCAGGAGTGGGTAGCAGGACCACTCCTTTCCCCGGTGGAGGGCCGGGGGAGAATCTTTTGTTCTCTAGAAGGAACCGATACTCCCATCACTGAGCACACAGAGTCGGGTGACAGTACGCGATGCCTCCGTGCCTCGCTGCTCTCATCCCCCTCTGTCACAGAGTTCTCGGACCGCAGTGTGCGCCGCCCCCGGGCCTCGCCACTCCCGTCCCCCTCTGTTCCAGAAGGCGCAGACGACAGTGCGTGCCGTCTTCGGACCACACCGCTCTCGTCCCCCTCTGTCGCCAGCCCCCTGGCAGAGCAGACCCCCGTGGAACGCTGGTCCTTCCCTGGTCTCCTCTGTCAGGGCGAGGAGTCTGACCACGCCCCCGCACCGGGCCGCTATGCCACCCTCGCCTGGGCTGGTCACTCCGCCTCACTGCCCCTCCGGGGGGACGTCTGACGTTCGCATGACCCCGCTGGTTCAGTTTCTGGCAGCTTGATTAGAGCTCCCCAACCTGTCCCGCTGGGTCGCCCGAACGATCAGGCGCGGCTATGCGATTCAGTTCGCTCTGTCTCCTCCCCGCTTCAAGGGAGTCCGTTCACTGTGGTCGGTGGCAATGCCCCCATCATGCGAGCGGAGGTTGCCACCCTGCTGGCGAAGGGTGCAATCGAGACTGTCCCTCCAGCCGAGATGAGGTCGGGGTTTTACAGCCCGTACTTCATCGTCCCCAAGAAAACCGGTGGGTTACGGCCGATCCTGGACCTGCGCGTCCTGAACCGCTCCCTTCACAGGCTGCCGTTCAGGATGCTCACGGCCAAACGCATTTTCGAGTGTGTGCGGCCACAGGATTGGTTTGCAGCGATAGACCTGAAGGACGCCTACTTTCATGTCTCCATTTTACCTCGACACAGACCGTTTCTTCGGTTTGCTTTCGAGGGGCAGGCATATCAGTACGCGGTTCTCCCATTCGGGTTGGCTCTGTCTCCTCGCGTCTTCACAAACGTCGTCGAGGCAGCCCTTGTTCCCCTACGCGAACACGGGGTTCGCATCCTGAACTATCTCGACGACTGGCTGATCCTAGCCCACTCTCGAGCTCAGGTTTGCGAACACAGAGACCTTGTGCTCCGGCACCTAGCCCGTCTGGGCCTTCGGGTCAACTGGGAGAAGAGCAAACTCAGCCCCGTGCAGAGGATCTCTTTTCTCGGTATGGAGATCGACTCGGTCGCCATGTCCGCGCAGCTTACGAGCGAGCGCGCACACTCACTGCTGACTTGTCTTCGTCAGTTCGAGGGCAAGAGTGCGGGCCCACTGAAATTATTTCAGAGGCTCCTGGGGCATATGGCATCTGCAGCCGCGGCAACGCCGCTCGGATTGCTTCATATGAGACCGCTTCAGCTGTGGCTTCGCGATCGAGTCCCGAGGTGGGCATGGCATCACGGCACGCTCCGAGTCCCAGTGACTCCGACCTGCCGTCAGTTCTTCACCCCGTGGAGGAACCTCAGTTTTCTACGGGCCGGAGTTCCCCTAGAACGAGTTTCCAGGCATGTTGTCGTCTCCACAGATGCCTCTTCCACGGGCTGGGGTGCCATGTGCAACGGACATGCTGCCGCGGGCTCCTGGACAGGACCCCAGCGTCTTCTGCATGTCAATTGCCTCGAGTTGCTGGCAGTACGCCTTGCCCTGCACCGTTTCCACAGGTTGCTCAAGGGTCAACACGTACTAGTCCGTTCAGACAATACCGCAACAGTAGCGTACATCAACCGCCAAGGTGGTCTACGCTCCCGCCGTATGTCGCAACTCGCTCGCCACCTCCTCTTATGGAGTCAGAAGCACCTGAGGTCCCTTCGTGCTATCTACATTCCGGGCGATTGGAACCTTGCAGCCAACGAGCTGTCTCGGTTCCGTCCTATCCCCGGCGAATGGCGACTCCATCCCCAGTCGGTCCAGCTGATTTGGGACCAGTTCGGGGACGCACAGATAGACCTGTTTGCCTCCCACGACTCATCCCATTGCGCCCTGTATTACTCCCTGTCCGAGGGCACGCTCGGCACGGATGCACTGGCGCACAGCTGGCCGCGGGGCCTACGCAAATATGCGTTTCCCCCAGTGAGCCTTCTCGCACGGACTCTGTGCAAGATCAAGGAGGACGAGGAGCAGGTCACTTTGGTTGCGCCGTACTGGCCCACCAGGACCTGGTTCTCCGAACTAGTACTCCTCGTGACAGCACCTCCTTGGCCAATTCCTCTGAGAGAGGACCTCCTCTCTCAGAGACGGGGCACCCTTTGGCACCCTCGTCCCGATCTCTGGAGGCTCCACATGTGGCTCCTGGACGGGACGAGGCAGGTTTGAGTACCCTGCCACCTGCGGTGGCGGCTACCATCACTTCCGCTAGAGCTTCGTCCACGAGACATCTCTATGCGTTGAAGTGGAACCTCTTCGTCAACTGGTGCTCTTCTCGCCGAGAAGACCCCAGGAGATGCTTGATCAGTGTCGTGCTTTCCTTCCTGCAAGACGGGCTGGAGCGAGGGCTGTCTCCCTCCACCCTGAAGGTGTATGTGGCCGCTATCGCTGCATATCACGAAGCAGTTGATGGTAAGTCTCTGGGAAGGCACGACCTGATCATCAGGTTCCTGAAAGGAGCGAGGAGACTGAATCCTCCTCGCCCTCCTCTCGTTCCCTCTTGGGACCTCTCAGTGGTGTTAAATGCCCTGCAGAGGGCTCCCTTTGAGCCTCTGCAATCAGTGGAGCTTAAGTTCCTGTCTTTGAAGACAGCGCTCCTGGTTGCACTGGCCTCCATTAAGAGGGTAGGGGACCTGCACGCATTCTCTGTTGACGAAGCGTGCCTGGAATTCGGGCCGGCTTACTCTCACGTGATCCTGAGACCCCGGCCTGGATATGTGCCCAAGGTTCCTACCACTCCCTCTGGGACCAGGTGGTTAACCTGCAAGCGCTGCCCCTGGAGGAGGCAGACCCAGCCTTGGCACTGCTCTGTCCAGTACGCGCTCTCCGCGCTTACGTAGACAGGACGCGGTGTTTCAGGACCTCAGACCAGCTCTTTGTCTGTTATGGTGGGAGACTGAAGGGAAAGGCTCTCTCGAAGCAGAGGTTGTCTCACTGGTTAGTGGACGCCATTGCTTTGGCTTACCAACAGCAAGGCCGACCGTGCCCCCTTGGTGTGACAGCCCACTCCACCCGAAAGAAAAAAAAAAAAAAAAAGAGAGTGTGGCTTCCTCTTGGGCTCTAGCGCATGGCGCCTCGCTGGCAGACATCTGTAGAGCTGCAGGCTGGGCGACACCTAACACATTCGACAGATTCTATAATCTCCGAGTGGAGCCAGTGTCCTCTCATGTACTCGCTTCAACCAGCTAGTATCGGACCCGCTCAGGTGTCTTCGCTTGCTCGCTTGCTCGGGCCACCCCACGGGCTGGTTACTCCAGTGTTCCTCCATATGAAGCCTTCCGGCCATATGTGTATTTCTAAGTCCTCCCTACGGGTAGGCATGCTGCGGCATATCTCCTCTGAGATATGCTTCCCAGTGTACCTTGGTATTCCTGTGTTAAGTAGGACTCCTTCGTCCGTGCCAGTATCACGACAGGGGGATCAGACTTTCGCAGGGCACTGGAAGACAGCTGTGAAGGTGGCGTGATTCTACGGGAACCCCCATTCTCCGTCATCCGACGTAACTCGGAGTGACTACGAAAGGGAACGTCTCGGTTACGTATGTAACCCTCGTTCCCTGAGTAGGGAACGGAGACGTTACGTCTCCCGGCCACTTCCGCTGTACCGCTGGGCAGACGCCTGAGTTCAGTCTCGGCTCCTCAGCGAAGACATGATCTGCCTTTGCCGGCGTCTCTCCTTTTATACCCACGCGGTGGGACGGCCGCTATGCAAATTCCGCAGACCCATGGCATTTCATTGCCATAGGCTCGTTTTGTAATACTCGAAGTCGATAGGCTTTCTAGGCGAAACCCCCATTCTCCGTCATCCGACGTAACGTCTCCGTTCCCTACTCAGGGAACGAGGGTTACATACGTAACCGAGACGTTAATATTAATTTCATCATTTATTAAAACATTATTAAAATCAAAGGTTGTATTTGTTAATGCACTGTGAACTAACATGAACAAACAATGAACAGCTGTATACATATAAGATACTAACATTAACAAAGATTAATAAATACTGTAACAAATGTTTTGCTCATTATTAGTTCATGTTAGTTAATACATTAACTTAAGTGTTACCAATAATCAGAATAAATAATGTTGTGGTAAGTTCATTAAATCTAGGCTTTTTAAATGTAGAAATTGATTTCTGATTATAATTTGCAGGTGTACATTTATGAACATTTTACAATAGCATACAATTCTGTTCTAATCTAACATAGTCTAAAATTAATATTTCTCAAAATTAAATGCACAAAAATTGTTGCAATTTAAAAAATGCATTTTGTTTCTAAAACATTTGTTGTTGTTTTTTGTCTTACATTCGAGAGCATGAAAACATTTATGAACATTTCACAATAGCATCCAATCAGAATCTATTTTATAAATATTTTCGGCTCTAATCTAACATAATCTAGAATTCATATTTTCAGAATTTAAATGCACAAAAATGTAATTCAGAATTTTTAAAAATGCATTTTGTTTCTAAAAATAATATTTTTGTCTTACGCTCAAAAGCATGAAACCTGTCACAGGAACAAAAATTCTTATAAACGAAAGTTGCGTCACACTTTAGTTTAGTGTCCAACTCTCACTAATAAGTTAACTAACTATTAACTATGACTTTTGCCTCAAAAAACTTTTTAACTACTTTCAGCTTATTAATAGTTAGTAAGGTATTGGATTAGTAAGGATTAAGGGATGTGGAATATGATCTTGCAGAATAAGTACTTATAAGTACTAATACACAGCCAATATACTAGTAATATGCATGCTAATAAACAACTAGTTAATAGTGAGAATTGGACCCTAAACTAAAGTGTGCACGTCTGTCTAGCACATGTTTAGATAGAACAACAATGGAAAAGCTGTGGACTGCAAAAACACGTTCTGAGTGAATGGCCCCTTAAAGTGCTAAAAAGACGCAATGAAACGAAAGTATCAATCAACAGATCTTTTGTTCTGTATTGTGATTTATTGTCATCTGAGTGACACTGATTATTGAATAAGAAATAAATGTAGGGTGGGACTTGGTTCTATCCATTGGTTGTTGATTGGATGGAAGCCAATCTGAATGCAATTGTGAGACAGGGTTGGGTTTAAGCACTAAAGGATTGGAGAAGTCCTGCATACGTCAAGTCTGTCATTCCACTGGAAAATCCAGCTATGACATTTTAATTAAGAATTATGAGGGGGAAAAAAAACAATATATCCACATTAAAATCAATAACATGTATTTAGAAAATAGATAGGGTGTATTTTCCTTTCATGACTTTAACTAGCATCTTCGTCAGCTCTTCTCCTCACTGGTGCCACGTGTGCACATATGCATATTCTCAAAGACTTTTTTGTTAGGTTAGATGCCATTAACAAACGAACACACGTTTACTCGCAACCCTACCGTGATCGTTTCATGAGGATACCCTGGCAGCAAATCAAAATGGCCACAGAGACGGCCATGTTTGCCCAGAGATGAAATAGTGGTGGGCAGTGGAAGCCAACGTCTACGGTCAGTGAGGACAGGACTGTCCACGGGAACAAGAGCTGCTCAGTAACAGGGGCTTGACACTGAGCGTATGGCCCGCGTGCTGAGTTAGAGCTGGGATCAGGTTCAAACCTGTGTGTGTGTGTGTGTGTGTGTGTGTGTGTGTGTGTGTGTGTGTGTGTGTGTGTGTGTGTGTGTGTGTGTGTGTGTGTGTGTGTGTGTGTGTGTGTGTGTGTGTGTGTGTGTGTGTGTGTGGAGGGTTTCTGAGAGGGAAAGCTAAAGTGAATAAATGGTTCAGGGAGAGACTTTTACCACATTGTTTTAATCAAAGTTTCAGAAGTAACGCCGCTGGAAAAAGTTCGGAGTCATTTTCCCTTGCCTCTAAAATTGATCAGAGAACATTAAACAGATTTGAGACTCATTAAGGTCCGAACAGAAAAATGTGAAATTGTTAAATCTTTCTGCCAGAGTTTTCAAAGGCTTCAGAAGTTTGGTTCTGTGCCTGGTGTTTGACATGATTCAGCAGTAGTTAGTGCTGATGAGTTTGGGATCTTTCAAGGTCCACATGACTAACACCTCTAATCTAAATTCCAATAAACTAACACAATGACAGAAGTGCAATGAAATTTATTCAGCTTGAACTGTTTACACATTGTATTTATTTTCCGAATCTGTGAATCTCCGCTCTAAAAATCACATGGATCTTTTTAGTGAAGCGATCACAAGATGGGAAGAGACAAGTTGGTTTCCTCATCAACCTGTTCCTGCCTAGTAAAATAAACAGAGAGCGAGGCCATGTAGAATGAGGAGGACAGAGCGTTTCTGAGCTCTTCCAGAGGAATTCATCCGCATCCTCGACTCCTTTCCTCCCACAATCCTCCTTTCTCAGGCATTAACAGCACTCCCAAACCTGTTCCACCGACACTAACTCCTTAAACACACAATGGGATAAACATGTCCATCCAATCATTTTGCTCAAAAAAAGAAAAAGTTTAAATCTCATTTGTGACATTTATTCCATGGAAAAATGACAGCATACAGATTTGAAACGACATGAGAGTGAGTAAATAATGGCAAAGTTTTCATTTTTGGGTGAACTATAAACTATAAAGAGGACCTATTATGTACTTTTTATCAAAGTCTTGATTTTGTTTTTGGGGTCTACTAGTATATGTTTTCAAAAAACACATATTTTACATTATTACTCTCTTCCCTTTTAGTTTAGTTTAGTTCCTTTCTCTATGAAGCCCCTCCTTCTGAAAAGCTCACTGTGCTCCGATTGGTCGGCTGGAGCAGTGTGTTGTGATTGGTCGACTTCGAGCGTGTTTGGGAAATGTCCCGCCCCTTACCATAACTGCCAGTTTCAACACACTACTAACTTACTCAACCAGGCCCCGCCCCTTTATTTAGCATATGCCTTGGGTGGGAATTATTTAAATAAGGAATACTGTGATGTGTTTGTTCCTGGAAGAAAACTCAAGACTAAAATGGAGGCGTTTCAGGGAGTTCAGAAACAGTGACATTGATTTAGAGAACAACTCTTTGACTTTGTAACTTTGCGGAGCTTTTCATGATCATACAGCGACATTACACACTAAAGAATGATGAACAAAAAGCCTAATAGGATCCCTTTAAACGTAGATATACAATTGCTGTGACCCTGCTGTCGACTGGAGCACAGTCGCCTTCTCCTTCCTGACAAACCAAGAGGTTCAAGTATTAACCCGTGTTTAACTGCGTCTAGCACTAAAACTCTCCGTCTCACTCCCATCTTAAAAATGACCCTGGGGGCCTCTGTGTTTAGGAGACCCAGCTTTCACATTCACATGTTACATGCTCACATTAGTAGGTTACTGATTACCCTGCAGTGTGTGTGTGTGTGTGTGTGTGTGTGTGTGTGTGTGTGTGTGTGTGTGTGTGTGTGTGTGTGTGTGTGTGTGTGTGTGTGTGTGTGTGTGTGTGTGTGTGTGTGTGTGTATTTTGGGACTTGACTAAGAATCTGAAGAGTTAACAGAATGACATGCTAATGTAAACATAATCCCAGTGCAAGACCCCCCTAATCAGGCCCCCAAGCTGTTTTGCAGATTGCCCGACACACCATTTCAAATGCCTTTCCATATACAAACACTCGGAAGACCTTAAAGGAATTGTTCACGCATAAAATGTAAAAAAAAACAAAAAAACATTTTGGCATCGTTTATTCACTCTCATGTTGTTCCAGCTCTGTAGTACTACTTGTTCGTCCATGAAACACAAAATGAAATGTTAGACAGAATGTCGGAGGTGCTCTTTTATCACGAAAGGAAAGTGGATGTTGAATTTTACTGTCAAGCTCCAGAGAGAACAAAAAAGCACCTTAAAATTAGTCCATATGGCTCGTTCTATATTCCAATTCATCTGAAGTCAAGTCAAATATATTTATATAGCGCTTTTCACAATACAGATTGTATCAAAGCTGCTTCACAGTATCAATCAAAACAACTTAAAAATGTTTGTTTATTACTGGAAAAAAAAGACATCCAAGTTTGGTAGAGCTGATCAATGGTATGATTGGTTAATTAATTTGAATATCCCCATCATGTGGGATGTGTATCAGCTCAGGTCATGTGATAGCTTTGTAAAAGTTACACACAAAAACCATTATTCATTGTACTGATAATCTTCCTCGTAAGAGTATGACTTCAGATAACTTATAGCCAACAAGGACAATTTATATGGGCTGTTTGGAGCTTTACAGTATTAAGCCCAAAGTATTCTTCAGTTTTAATGTGAACACATAGTATATATGCATACAGCCGAACACATAGCCTTTCAAAATATACTTCTTTTGATAGCGTACATAAACACAGCTGCTTGACACATTCGCACTAAAAAGTTTCATCCTTGTCCAGTTTTTGCACTATTTTGTGCAAACTAGTCCTTTAAAGTGCCCATATTATGCTTTTGTCAAATATTACATTGCATGCAGTGTGTAATATAGCTCTTTGTGAATGCAAAGGTCAGCAAAGTTTTAAATTCTGCGCTGGGAATCCACTTTCCTGCAAAAAACCAACACTATCGTTACAGTTTGTATCACTGTGTATCAAGTGCTGAGGAAGAGCTGAAATTCAGATATGATAATGGACATTTGCTTTCTGACATGCACTGTAAGCAGTCGACCAATCACAGCAGACTGGGCCGTCTGACCAATCAGAGCACAGCAGGCTCTCAGAAAGGCGAGGTTTAGAGACTGAATCTTCAATGTATATTATGAAAGAATTTAAGTGTTTTATGACTTTTGATGCCTCTAAATCTATTGTAGGAGACCTAAAAAACAAAATAAGTAGCCTTTAAAATAGCATAATAGTGGCACTTTAATTTATTACTATGTAATTGCGACTTTTTATCTCATAATTCTGACTTTACTTTTGCAATTGCGAGTTTATCTCTCACAATTCTGAGAAATTGTGGGATATAAAGAGTTTATATATTGCAGTTGTGATTTTTTTAGCGCTTTCAGTTAATTAACCAATTTAACATGAGTGGAGCACAATCAGTTAATCAACTCAATCAACCATAAGAGGTATATATATACAGCAGTCTTACCATGGCAGTTTATCAGCATCCCCCCACCACCTCATCTCCTCACTTTTAGTCCTAACTCGCCCTATCACATCCCACGGGATTTCTCTGGATTTGGGCCAAACTCAGAGCTTGGAGCCCAAAACCTCCCACCCCCAACCAGCTGTATAAAAAGTCACAATTACCTTTTTTATCTTTTATTCCATGGCGGAAACAAGCTTCCAGAGAGATACCCAGTGGTCATTAATCAGACACACACAGTTTGCATCTCGCTCTATGTGTCTCTGGTGTCAGTGCTGACATGTACATGAATAAGCCCACTCTCCCTGTCCACACAGATCCAGCACCACCACCACCAATCATGACTGTTTATATAGCAGGTGTTGCCCTCGCTTGTAAGAGGAAGACGGGATCTGCTTGACAGACATGCTAGTTAAAGACGGGAAAGCCGAGCGGAGTGTGACCTCGCTCCTTCAGACCTGTGCAGATCTTTCTTCTGCACTCTGGCTGAACCTGACCTGCTGATGATCAGCCCGCCGGATCATATCTTCTCACCTTTGACCTCGCACCTTAGAAAATAACAGACATTTATTTCTGTCTGATGTGGCGGCTGCCAAAGCAAATGAAAAGCAACACTTCTGGGCCTGATTGGTTAGGTGCGAGGGCGAAGAACCAAGGAAGAATACACGGGTTGTTTATTAATACTTACATGTGAGGAATATCTGTGTATGTCTTCCATCATTATAGGTTTATAGAGAGAGGTATTATTTATGTCGTTTTGCTGATTTATGAACGTTTTAAGAACTAGGGCCTGATCCCAGCCAAGCGCCGGCTCTGAAGCTCTTGGCAGAGAGTGAGACGTGGCACTACAGAACGAGCTGACGCTCATATTCAACTCAACTTTTACACATATTGATATTTGTAAAAGACTTGAAATGTAATGGAAAAAAATTATATCTGTGCTTTTTAAGTAGGTAGCACTTTATTGTAAAGTCCTGTTCCCAATGTTCATACTATGTTCTTATAGTAATTACAATAACTAGGTAATAACCCTGAACCAACCCCTAAACCTAAACTTAACTGTAGTTACCTTATATTACCATACTTTCCTAGGTAAGTGCACTGTAAGTACTGTAAAATAAAGTTCAACCACAAAGCATTTAAAACTGGTCAACTGGCTATTTGATGTCAGTGTTATGAATGACTAAATCAGGTATTATTATGTCAAGCTTAACAAAGCTAATTTTAAAATAGAGGGCCAAATAAATAGATCATGAATAAATAAGAGACTTTACATTAGAGAATGCTTCACATTTATACCAAAAACAATTATTTTATAATTTAAGGTTTATATGTTTAAAATGTTTTTAAAATAAGAGAATTTCTTTCTTTGATAAATAAGAGAATAGCAGTAAAATAAATATTAGAAATAAAGAAAATAAGCTTCAATATGCCTTTCTAAATAAATTGAAATAATAAATAGTTTCCATATTCATATAGTGTGCTTAATTCAAATCAAGCCAAAGACACAATAAAAATAAGAAGACCAAGCTGTGGCCACATTTAATTTGGTTTCACACAAAAATATTTTGTCATTCCTTAATGCATTGCACAAAGTTTTTATGATTTTAAAAATGCAACAGCTCGGACTGTCACAAATATATATTTTTTGAACAATGTTGAGCTATCATTTCAAAACCATATTACAGTTTGCTTTGTCAATTCATTCTCATATGTTTAATGTTTAAAGTTGGTCATTTTTAGATATTTAAAAATTATGAATTTATATGGCAGCTGTCTGTGATCATTTGCGATATAATAACGATGACTGTGTCTTTTGTGTGAGTTGATAAACTGGGGTCCTGCACCGTTGGTCCCCTGCTGTGAGCGCACAGAATGAAATCAGGCCGGCGGCCCCAATATACATACAGCTTCTGATAAAGCCTTCAATAACACCACCTCAACGGTTACTGCTTATGAAATAACATAAACCATCTCTCCATGGCCATATTCAACTGTGGGGGATCTGTTCCACTGTACATAGCCTATCAATCTTATAAAATAAATCAAACTATCTTGGATAATAGACATAATATGCAGAATTAAATTTGGTTACACTTTCTTTTAATGTGTGATTGTTACAGTGTAACTATGCATATAAGTACTGAGTAAAATTAAGTAAGTACATGTACTTACTAAAGGATTAGGATTAGGTTTGGTTTAGGGTCAGTTGCATGTAATTAGTAATTATAGAGAAAACATGCAACGTGTAACAAGGACACTGTAAAATGAAGTGTTACCTTAACTCACTTAATTTATGAATCAGTGTAATATGAACTTATCACTTTGATTTTTGCTGTGGATTTAAATTAATACAGCATGTGTTTACATGGGTAACATTAATAAACAACATTAGGAATTAGGTTGAACTGTTTATAAATGCTCGCTGTAATCATTAGTTAGTTAGTTAGTTAGTTAGTTACATAGTTAATAATTGTTGAAGTAGCCTATGTGTAATGAGCACTCCAGTATTATAAGTTTGGTAATTAATGGGCTCATTTAAGAAATTCTAAAGCAAAAGACGAAAAACGATTAGTGTCCATCATATAGGCCTCTCCAATGTAAACCCGCGTGTTTAGTAACTGTGTGACATCTCAAGTGAATGTTTACGCGTGGAGTATCAAAATCAACACAAGCCCGCGGTGTGTGTCTTAGTAAGTACACTATCACCCAATCAACAATGACTGAAAATGGGCATTGGCTCATTGTCTGCGTGTTTCGGTTCCCCGTTTTAAGGCGATCAGAAGCGGCTCTGTTGTGTCGTTTATTTGACATGAGCGCTTGTGTAGTTGTTGAAGTCGTAATCAGCTCTTGTAAACATATGAGAACGAGACTCTGAAATTAACAGCCCTCGTTTATCTTCTGTCTTCCTGCAGTCCAGCCATGCAGGCCAGAAGTTAACCAGGTTTGAGTGAGAAAAAAAAAGAAAAAAAAAAGCATAGGCTAAAACAAAAATAAAAGAAAATAGCCTACTTGCATTCTTAAAACTATAAAGAGATGAAAATATGTTATGAATGTAACTTTTTTTCTGTATTTCAGAAAGGATATAGGCTAGATAAAAATTGTTCTAACCCTTTCTAGTTATGGGTTTAGTGTTTCTACAGACACCGTAGCTAATTTGAAGTGGATAAAAATAATTCAGCAACAGTTTAAATTGAAAAAAATGGGTTAATAAAAATGTGTTTTTAGCAACCAGTCCAACCATTGCAAAATCCATCAATTAAAACAGTTTAAATGTTAGAATTTAAAAACTCATAAAATTGGGTAGAACATATTGTGACAAGTTCAATAAAAAGAAACAACCGTGTTATAATGATGAAACCGTTTTAAAAGTTACGCTGCAACATGTGAATTTAATTGTGAGTTTAGCTCAATTCGTCTATGTGCTTTGTTTAAAATAGAATCAACCTTACCTTGAGAATATTAGGGTGCTGCAATCTCTCCATCAGCGTCATTTCCTTGACAATTTTAAAGGATGCGAGTTTGTAACAGTCTGTCGACGACGCGTATTTCTTCACACAATTTTCCATATCGTGACCCCCGAAATCGACGGATTTCAACGCGACGGAGAAGCTGCTGTTCAGAGCCGCCTTGTACACCGCCTTCGTGTATCCCGAGCCCAGATACTGGACATTGGTAACGTTATCAATACTGCCGCAGCCGAGCACCGACTCGCGCGTAAACTCCCGGTGTGATTTTGTTGCTATGGAAACAGCTCGAGACTGATCGTAATGATTGTTTTTCTCGATTCCTTTGTATGATTCCCAGTCTCCGCGTTGCTCCAGATCCATGAGCCGCCTGCGCTCGTGCGCTCCGGTGCCGACCCAGTGCGCGCGTCTCTGGCGGTACCGCAGAACCTCATCTAATCGCTCGCGTATTTGCCGCTGGAGCTCCGGGAGTCGCCCGACGGAGGGTGTCATGTCCTCGATTTGAAGCCGGGCAGGAGAGTCCGCGTCGGGCTGCGGCTGCTGCTGTTTCTCGTGCTGGTGGTGGCGATGCACGCGCTCGCCGTGGTGCTCGAATCCCGGAATGAACAATAAATTCATCAGCGTGCCCATGAGAAACGAGAGGCAGAAGCTCGCCGCTACCACCATCTTTCTCCGCTTCATTTTGTTGCTTATTATTATTAGCAGAAAATAGATGTGTTCCCCCTTCCAGCCTCCGCCTACCAGCCGGGCAGCAGCAGGCAGTGTGGCCGAGCCGGAGTGTCTCGTGCAGCGTGAAGGCTTCAGGATCGCGAGGGAAGGCTATGATGCTGCGCTCAGAAAGATGTGCCGTATGTTCATCTTGCAGTTATGATTTAAGATCCACCCCATATACTGCTGCTCATGGTGACACTGCGTGTGCGCGCAGTTAACGGGTGTCTCCGAGCGCGCACCAGCACTTTGCCTCAGCGCGAGACTCGACTCCGACGAGACTGACGTCACTTTGAGCGGCAGTTCACTCGGCTCGCTGCGGTGGAAAAGCGAAGGTTCACACTTAAAGGAATAGTTCCCCTCAAAATAAAAATTCTGTCGTCATTTGCTCATCCTCAAGTCGCCCCAAACCTGTATGACGTTCGTTCTTTTGTGGAATGCAAAAGGTCGTTGGAAGAATGTCTGCATGCATCGACAATGAATGGTGACCTAATATAAGCCTCAAAACCAAATGCAAACAACACGTGTTCGGCTATTTTTAAGTCTTTTGAAGCGTATTATAGCTTTATGCAGAAACAGACCTATAATTAAGACATTAAAGCTTGTGCGTTTTATTGACTGCTTTTGTCAGCCATTATATGGGTTATTTTATGATGATCTTGAATTTTCAGTCCCCATTCATTGGCATTACACGAAAAAGAGTGACAGACACATTCTTCAAAAATTCTCCTCTCGTGCACTGAAGAAAGTTTCACAAGTTTGGAAGACAGGAGGGTAAATAATAATAGAAATTTCATATTTTTGGTTTTCCTATTGACTGTGGACTTTTGACACGGACACACACACACACACACACACACACACACACACACACACACACATACACACACACATATTAGTGCTGTCAAATCGATTAATTGCGATTAATCGAATCTAACATAAAAGTTTGTGTTAATACACACATATATATATATATATATATATATATATATATATATATATATAGGCTATATATATATATATATATATATATATATATATATATATATATATATATATATATATATATATATATATATATATATAAACAAACACACACACACTTTTTTATTAGTTCATCGATTTGACAGCGTATATCTATATATAATTAATTAATATCGCCCTTCAGTTTTGTCACTAAGAACATAATTTTATGTAATATATTTAGTGGTTTACAATTTAAACATCTTGAAGTTTTCCTCTCGATACAGTTAGTTGCATGTCTATGTGTTTACCAAATGTTTTAAGCAAGCATTTAATTGTGTTTTTTCAGCGCATTAGACTCGGCTCAGTTTGCAAGTCCCTCTGACTTTCGGAAAGAAAAATGTGTATAATTATGTCTCTGGGGTCGGAGAAGTAAAAGTTTAAATGAAAAACAGACACGGGCGGGCAAAGGGGGAGAGAAATGATGGAAACATGGCACTTGTAAGCTTTGTTAAACTCGCGCGAGATAAGGAATTCCTCACTAACATCGGGCTGCTGTGTTTGTAGGCTGAGAGTAAATAAACGGCTAAATCAATCAACACCCTCATATGTATAGACTTAAAATTCAACACAAAAACATAAACTATATAAGAGCAGTCTTCATGATGCTTTGCCAGTATACTTATTATGCAATGGTTCTCTCTCTCTCTCTCTCTCTCTCTCTCTCTCTCTCTCTCTCTCTCTCTCTCTCTCTCTCTCTCTCTCTCTCTCTCTCTCTCTCTCTCGTGAACCAGGAATAGCGCGGGCCGAATGCCAGCGACACACACAGCTATCCATCACACGCGCATTAACATGCTGTTAGCAACTCATTAACAAATACAATCAACCTGTAAACTGGAGCAATAAGAGCAGATCAGCAGGAGCCCGGCCGCTCCAGGGCCGCTTCAGTGTTGCCATGCGTCTTTTATTTATAGCACTAATTAAGCTAATGTAATTAGGTGATGTTAGTCTCAATCTAATGTGAAAAACTTCGCTGGAGGAAAATGCGTGGGTTAAATTCCTGACAAAACAGGAATAAAGTTTAGCATGGGCCTTGCACTGAACCAGAAAGTTTAACATAAAATAACATGTTTTAACATTACATATATAGGCTAACAACAATAACATAATAATAATAAAATCATATTAAGGCAATGTTGACAACTATATATGCCTACACCGTATAAAAAGATCAACTTAGCTCCATCTTATGGACGTTATAGTAATTAAAAATATATTATTATAAATAATAATAATATTGTAAATAGTCATAATTAAAAACACTCTGGCAATGTATACATAAAATGACTTCTCTGTACAAATAGTCAAAATCAACATAAGATATGCGCAGCATTCAGGGAAAAATAAACGTAATGCATTAAATGAATAAGTGCAGCTATCAATAATGAGGTTTTTAAATTGAAGTCTAGTTATTCCACTTCTCTCTCTCTCATAGGTCTCACAGAAAGGTCCAGCATGACTGTCATGCTTAAAGAATCCTGTTTAGACAATGTTAGTTTTGCTAATGAATGGTATGCATGACACTTGGACTCAAGCAGAGAGAGACACAATGTTATCGGCCTGCATGATAATGGCTCATTAATATCAGGAGAGGCGGTCGCGTCATCAGCACCCCCACCAAATCATTTACATTTCTTTCTTTCTTTTTTTTACCAAGCTTTATATATATATATATATATATATATATATATATATATATATATATATATATATATATATATATATATATATATATGGACTGAGGGGGGAAATGGTCATTTAATACATTTTATAATAACGTTCATGAGTTAAGTAAAACGTTCATGAGTTAAGTAAAAGTTTCTAAATGCGCTCCTAAATTTTTCCACTTGGGAGCACATGTGCTTGGGAAAAAAGTGAGCGTCAAGCCCTGTAAATCGTTCCTAATTTTTTGAAACGTAGAAATGAACATAGCCACTATTTGGTTGCACATGCATTCTATTATACGATATGGCTTTTGTTGAAAAAAGTGTTGGTTGCCTAAATGTGTAGGCCTATTTATAATAAACTATTAGGCTATTTGACGGAAATTCAAATCAACCGGATGATTTGCTGCCATAAAACTAGTGTGTCAAACAGAATAGGCTAATAATAAAAATAAAAATAATTTTAATTTAAAGTAACGTGAGCTGTATTTTACTCAACGTTGTATGTGTCGCGGTAATGTTGAGCGCATTAGCGGGGCGGGGCGAGGCGCATTAATTCGCCTTAAGAAAAGTTAATTTTCCTGTGGGTTTCCCTGACAATGGAGCAGACATTGTGCTCCTAAAACCCACTGCGTTTTTAAAGGCATGTTTGCATATAAATTCACTGTGGGTATAAATTCAAATGACTGTAGGTACGGAGCGACTCCCTTTGACTGACGTTTTTGTGATTGAGTGGATTATTAGGGCGTTTATCCGAGCCCTCGCTTTCACGTTTCCGTTGACATCAATTTTACGCCACGTTTAGTTAACCATGTGGAGGTGTGAAACATCTGTGTGACTGCTAATATATCGTATACTATGCGGTGAGAGAGAGACATGTGTCAATCAAGCATCAATCAGAATGTCTTACATCATCGCTGTTAACACTTTACCTTTTTTTCTGTTCTATTTTTAGAGCTCACAAAAATTACGTTTCTTGTAAGAAATGATTAGCATTTGAAAAATGATGTTAACATGAAATTTCAATTTCATTAAATCAGCCGGTAACACTTTACAATGTGGTTCATTAGTTAAATTTAGTTAACTACATTAGTTAGCATGAACTAATAAAGAACTGCACTTATACAGCATTTATTAAACTTTGTTAATGTTAATTTCAACATTTACTAATACTTTATTAAAATCTTAACATTAGTTAATGCACTGTGAGTGTGAACTAACATGAACAAACAATGAACAGCTGTATTTTTTATCAACTTACATTTTAACAATTTAACAAATGTATTGCTCATGGTTAGTTCATGTTAGTTAATACATTAACTAATGTTAACTAATGAACCTTACTGTAAAGTGTTACCAATTAGCCTTGTAAATTACTAGTTATCATGATTCACCAACATTTGTTAGCAAAAGTAAATAAAAAAAAAAACAAAAAAACAAATGAAAAACAATTTACTGCATAAAACTTCATTTTAATCAACGAAGCAAAATATCAGTTTAGCATTTTTGTGACATTCAGTAGGAAGTTACATTTAGATTAATAAACATGCGGAGTCAAGCTCATTCTTGAGTTTATAATGAAATATGCTGAGCAGCAATATCTCTGAAGTGTGTCTTGTGAATATCCAGAGAGCATGTCTGGCTTTCCTCAATCCTCAACATTAACTTTCATTTATGTTTATACAAAACAGTCATGCATAGAGTTTTCATTTTTCCACAAAGGGCTTAAAATACAGTGAAGACCCAAACATTTTACGATTCATAGCTGCTGAAACCACAGTGACTCAAGGTCAATTTGCCTGGTGTAGCAACATTTGTTTTGTTTGGATTGTGTTATTGCTAATGTTAGCACAGTCACTGCATGATGCAGACACATGAAGAGAGAAAAGAGCTAGAAAACATTTAGTGCAAACAAATGTCCATCTTTATTCAGTGTGTGTTTCTCCCTGTGAAAGCTTAGACTGTGACTTATCAGTGTGAAGTTCGTCTTGAGACATCTCTGCAACTCTGAATGAACATATTTTCTGCTTAAACTCAGCAGATCAAATTTACAGAGACGGTCAGCAAGCGAATCAACCTACAGCATCACAAACATTAACCAGAACCAACATGAGATTTATGAACCTGCAAAAGTGTGCATTATGATATTTTTATGCTTTCAGTCCATATATATGGCAGCACTTGGTGACCTCACCTAACATTAGTTTGATGACACAGACCTTCATGTGACCCATGAACACAGTCAGTCTGTTATATTTCTATTTAAACCACATTGGTTTGTGAAATATGCATTTCACTAGGTCGTCTGTCAATGCATATTTTATCAGTTATGTTTCAGGAGTGGATTTTGTCTTTTGTCTCGGCGGAAAGCTCTCTAAGCATGTCTTTAAGGCTGTTTTCAATCAGGATTGTCTAATGAAGAGGTTAGCTCAGGTCAGTGTATCAACACAAGGTATCGCTTCACTCGGGCAGTGAGGCAGAAAACTGTATGATGCTCCGTCTCTGCTTCCTCCACCCTACAGTTAATCGCCATCATCAGCAGCCCGTGTGAGGTTTTACAGTCGCGTTCTGGGATCACATCTCTGAGGGGCTTGTGCTTTTTCACTTTTTCTTTTCCTGTACCGAAAGGCAAAATAAAAATCATGGGTAAAACACAATGCAATACTATTACTGATATTGCAAAAACAACAAAAGTAGAACAAAGCAACATGTACCGTACATGAAAACTGATCACAGTTCAGTAAAATCATTGGTGTGCAAACCTTTAGTAAACCTACACTGCATGCTACTAAGCAAATGGGAGATACTTTCTAGCCTTTTTAGTGATCTATTACACCTGACAGCTTTAATGAGCCACAGTCTTAAAAATAAAAATTCTTCAGGGTTTAATTAGGTTCACATTAAGTTCATTCATTCTTTGGAGATTAGAAAAAATGGCAAGTTCTTCAGATCAGTATATGAGATTCTGGGTTCTCTTAGGCGCCACATGGATGGTATTCAAAAAAAACTAGAGAATAATGAAGCTCTTTGTAGTTTGTCATCAGGCGGTAATGGTTCTAAATGAAATATTTAGTTTTAAGAGTTTATCAACCTCTAATTAAAGATTAAAATGAATGAAAACACTTTTTTTAGCTGGATTTTCCAGATTTTACCTCTAAAAAGAATATATAAGAATATATATATATATATATTTCTTTAATTATAAATATAATCAATATAATTATAGATTTCTATATATAAATGTATAGAAATCTATAATAGAAAATTTTTTTGGTCAAAATTGTGACACATCTCATAATAATGGGTATTTAGTTGTCATATTGCCGATATGCTGATTTAAATAAAATATATTTTACAGTATTTAATGCAATACATCAAAATTACAGTAATGAGAATAATGAAAATCAACACTTGAAATAATAGAATTAGAAAAAAAAGATTTTTTTCTGATTTTTGTCATAAAATAATGTCAAAATGGGGAAAAAAAAATCTTAATCTACATATTTCTTGCTTTTGTTTAAAACATTCCTTTGTTTGATATTGTGGTTAAATACATTTTCGGACCCAATAACTATAGTAAAACTGTAAAATGTAAAGTGTGTTATCTCCAGAAAGCATTCAGGTCACTGTCAAACATCTGGCCTGCTGAAACACTATCAGTCCCTTTGGTCAACAAAAGAGCTTGGCCGTTTTAGCCTGCACACAGCCATCTGGCCCGGCCACTGACAGACCGCCATGTAGCCACTTTAGATGGCAGGATTATTGGGCTGTGACCGCCACGGCAGGACGCTCAGGGACTGGGGGGTCTGGGGAACCTGATCGGTGGGGGGAAGACTGAGACCGGCGGCCTGCAGCAGAATGAGCGCCTGGGGAGCAACAGCTCACAATGAGGCCTCTCAGCACCCAGACAGAAACACACAGAGAACGAGGAGGACAGAGAGCGAGGGGGTGCGGGAGGAGGAACAGGAGGATTGTTGTCACCGCACAGATGTCCCGGTTGAAGGTATCGAGTCAGTACGAGGCCCGGGGAGCACACCTGTAGGTCACCACGCAGGTTAGAGTGAAAAACAGAACAAAAAGAAAGAGAGACAGAGATTTCTCATGGGTTATGTCTATTTGTGAGGGCATTTACAGAGGCCATGCAGAAAGCACATTCTGTCTATCTGTGTGTGGAAGGAATTCAAAGCTGAATTCTCTACAGTCAGACTTACCGATGAGAGATTTCCAGAGCTGGGGAAGCTACTTTGAAAAATTGTATTGCTCTTTCATCGCTCTTGAGAAGTTTCTTCTAAAAAATTCTTCGGAGAAACAAAAATATACAGTAAAACAAATGAAAAACACAGTATGAGTACACATATATAAACAAATGTGGAAAGAATAACTCACTCAAACAATAACAACATGGTGCTATAATGCCAAGGTCACGAGTTTGATTCCCAGGGAATGGATGAATTGATAAAATGTATATATTAAATGCATAAACATGGTTCAAAAGTTTGGGCTAAAGTAAGAAGAAAGAATGAAATACTTGTATTCAGCTAGGATGCATTAAATGGACAAAAATTGACATTGTTACAAAAAAAATTTTTTTTTTAATAAATGCTGTTCTTTTGAACTTTCAAATCAAATAATCCTCAAAAAAAGTTTCCTCCAAAAAATATGAAGCAGTTTTCAACATTGTTAATAATCAGAAATTTTTCTGAAGGATCATGTGACACTGCAGACTGGAGTAATGATCCTGAAAATTCAGCTTTGATCACAATCAAAGAAATAAATTACATTAAAATATATTACAATAGAAAACATATATTTTAAATTGTATTATTTATTTTTATAAATAGTTTTTATAAACATTGTAGGCTCCATTTTCCCTCAGATGGGCTTAACGAGTAGGACTAGGCTAATGTCAAGTAAATAACAAAACTAGTTACTTAAACATGTTATATGATTATAACAATTATATGCACCGTTCAAAACATTAAAACACACACAGTCATTGGTTTAACAGTTCAGAATGCTAAAAGTTTAGAAAATGTGCATTTTACCTGCTTGGGAAGTCAAATAAAAAACTAAAAATTTATGTTTATTTCAGTCACATGTTGTTCAAGTTATTTTACAGCGGATGTGAAAATTTACATTCTATTTTTGTAATTTACGGATTTTTTTCAAAATACAGAAAAATCTGTAAAATAAAACAGTAAAATTCCGTACAATTACAGATTTTTTCACAGTATGTATTTTTGTATCAAATAAATGCCCTGGTGTGCAGAAGAGACTTTAAAAAAAAAAAAGAAACATAAAAAATCTAACCGTCCCAAAACTTTTAACAGTAGTGTAAGTTGGACCAAAGTGTCGACTGCGCAAATATAATAAACAGTTTCTATCCTGAAAGCAAAAGTGCTGCTTCTCACTACTAAAATATTAGTTATTGTAGTTCTAATCTAAATGAGAGCATGCATTTACTATACAGTATCTTACTATACAGTATATCTCAAAATGGGTACAAGTAGTGAAATGCAAACTCAGAATATTACCCAAACCCTACTATAATTAAAAATAAAATATAAATAACACAAATATACTTTATGTATTTAATCTCACTTTATTAACCAATAGCTTTGCTCTTGACCTTTAATGATCCAATTCAACCATATAAATGAGCAAAAATGACATCACATTTGTTTGATCCAATCCAGGGTTGCGTTTTCCAAAGCCATCCATGGTCTCAAGTTTGTGTTGGTAACGACACGCATAGTTAGTTTTGGGAAACTCACCCCAGAATGGCAGCACGACTAAAAAGGTTTGTTTGAGCTGCGCCCTCTACTGTACAATCGTGAATTTGCATTTCCTTCAGCCTGAGGCTTATTCATTTCACTTTTGGTGATGAAAGATGAGACTAAGTCAATATGCTGTCATACTCCTCTACCCAACCACCCCTCCCCCCTCAACTCTATCATGCCCACCGTTAAGCCACGCTAAACACAGAGTGATCATCCTGCTCTGGGCTTTATACACGTCTGGTGCCAGAGCTAAGCTCAGTTACTGTACGGCTGCTCACTCACTCACTCTCTCTCTAAGTGCATGTGATGAAGGCTCCCTGCTGCGGGGCTCCACTGCCATATCGGACGGCGCCACAGACTGCGGAGTCACACAGATGCACAGACAGCGCTTATGACACACATGTGCAAGCTAACATAAACACCTGCAGAGACAGATGATCAGAATCCACACATTATGTCCACAAACACACACTCGTTTAGGCTATCCGCTATTTCCCATTTGCATTTACACTACAGGTTCCACAAAGAGCTGAAGTTTAAAAAAGAGGCAGGTACAGATGCAGTGTTTTATCTACTGGAAATACCTCCTTCCATAGGTCTTAGCAGACACAAGATAACCCTGTTTAAATTGCTAACTTTCTATGCTAGAAACCCTGGCTAAGAACTACCCTCGTGCAGCTCTTTGAGAGCTTTTGCCTGATGTACCTGCAGGATGGCCATTACATGCAGGACAGAGATTGCTTATCCAGCGGCACTGTATGCCTTATCAGCCGGGGATGCTGTTGTCTTACAGGCCTTGGACGGGAGACTCGGGTGATTCCGCCAGGCAGCAACAGTTTGCGGGCATAAATGCACCGCAACTACATGCTCCACCTGTGGAATGTGGCTGTGAACCGTGCCGCACCCAGGAACCAATCATCCAACCGCGGGGCAAGGTGGAGGGTTCCACTTGAGCCTGATGCCCATGATGGCCCGTGAAAGCATGGCCATCAACTCTGAATCCAATTCAGCGTGATCTATCACCCCCAAGGAGGGAAGCTCAACTTTATCATCCTCTACAGAGGACAATAGCACGCTTTCCGATCCAGCAATTTACATCTGGTCCTCATCCGGATTGCAGAAAGAGACCTACACCATCACTTGGCAGCTCGACGGCACATGGCTGACCCGGCAGAAGTGCTCCCATTGTAACCCTCATACAGGTCCTTCTCAAAAAATTAGCATATTGTGATAAAGTTAATTATTTTCCATAATGTAATGATAAAAATTAAACTTTCATATATTTTAGATTCATTGCACACCAACTGAAATATTTCAGGTCTTTTATTGTTTTAATACTGATGATTTTGGCATACAGCTCATGAAAACCCAAAATTCCTGTCTCAAAAAATTAGCATATCATGAAAAGGGTCTCTAAACGAGCTATTAACCTAATCATCTGTATCAACTAATTAACTCTAAACACCTGCAAAAGATTCCTGAGGCTTTTAAAAACTACCAGCCTGTTTCATTACTCAAAACCGCAATCATGGGTAAGACTGCCGACCTGACTGCTGTCCAGAAGGCCATCATTGACACCCTCAAGCAAGAGGGTAAGACAGAAAGAAATTTCTGAACAAATAGGCTGTTCCCAGAGTGCTGTATCAAGGCACCTCAGTGGGAAGTCTGTGGGAAGGAAAAAGTGTGGCAAAAAACGCTGCACAACGAGAAGAGGTGACCGGACCCTGAGGAAGATTGTGGAGAAGGACCGATTCCAGACCTTGGGGGACCTGCGGAAGCAGTGGACTGAGTCTGGAGTAGAAACATCCAGAGCCACCGTGCACAGGCGTGTGCAGGAAATGGGCTACAGGTGCCGCATTCCCCAGGTCAAGCCACTTTTGAACCAGAAACAGCGGCAGAAGCGCCTGACCTGGGCTACAGAGAAGCAGCACTGGACTGTTGCTCAGTTTTGCATGTCATTCGGAAATCAAGGTGCCAGAGTCTGGAGGAAGACTGGGGAGAAGGAAATGCCAAAATGCCTGAAGTCCCGTGTCAAGTACCCACAGTCAGTGATGGTCTGGGGTGCCATGTCAGCTGCTGGTGTTGGTCCACTGTGTTTTATCAAGGGCAGGGTCAATGCAGCTAGCTATCAGGAGATTTTGGAGCACTTCATGCTTCCATCTGCTGAAAAGCTTTATGGAGATGAACATTTCATTTTTCAGCACGACCTGGCACCTGCTCACAGTGCCAAAACCACTGGTAAATGGTTTACTGACCATGGTATTACTGTGCTCAATTGGCCTGCCAACTCTCCTGACCTGAACCCCATAGAGAATCTGTGGGATATTGTGAAGAGAAAGTTGAGAGACGCAAGACCCAACACTCTGGATGAGCTTAAGGCCGCTATCGAAGCATCCTGGGCCTCCATAACACCTCAGCAGTGCCACAGGCTGATTGCCTCCATGCCACGCCGCATTGAAGCAGTCATTTCTGCAAAAGGATTCCCGACCAAGTATTGACTATTGAGTGCATAACTGAACATAATTATTTGAAGGTTGACTTTTTTTTTTTTGTATTAAAAACACTTCTTTTATTGGTCGGATGAAATATGCTAATTTTTTGAGACAGGAATTTTGGGTTTTCATGAGCTGTATGCCAAAATCATCAGTATTAAAACAATAAAAGACCAGAAATATTTCAGTTGGTGTGCAATGAATCTAAAATATATGAAAGTTTAATTTTTATCATTACATTATGGAAAATAGTTAACTTTATCACAATATGCTAATTTTTTGAGAAGGACCAGTATCTCTCAAAGTGTTAACCATACCCGCGGCTCTGCTATGAGAAGGCTGCGTAGCAGCAGAAGGCACTCGTGCCTCCGCAAAGTAGGATAGTCGTGACTGCAATGCCAACATGGACATGCTCTTGCAGTAAGAGCATGCACCATCCACAAACGTGCTCTCTGCTCAGACATGTGAGACAGCGATCATGGCTGTCAGATAAGGTCAGGAAACGACCACATCCAGAAACACACAGACAGAAAGACATCTTGAAAAATACGCTGACCACCTGTCTTTGCTCTTTTAGGAAATCTGCTCTGAAACGCTGAAGTGCTGAGGGGTGAAATGCTGCACTTCTCTGTGCACAGCTCTCTCTGGAGGCGAATCACTGCTGGATGCATCCTCACACCGACAGGAGAGATATCCACAGGATACGCTCTTTTAAAGAAATTAAAATTGCTGTTTCTCTACCCCAGGAATTCACTCAGATGAAGGATGACTGGAAATGAGCGATCGCTATCACAACCGCTGACAGCCGGTGAGTGGAAGCCTGAATTTTTATACTAGTATGTCTGGGTAGGAGTGGCACGGCATGCAAATCTCACTGGCCAATAGTGAGATTTGATTCATTCTCCATTGACATTGGATTCAATCTCCATTGGCTTCTTTAGTCACCACTTGAAGGTGATTGGGCTCCCAGACGAGACCCCAATACGTCAGTATAATTGTAACTTTGAACGTGACTGAATGAATGGCAATACAGATGATCTCTAACATTCCCCACCCACCTACCCCCCCATCAAGGAGGTGCAACCTCACCCCTCATTCACAAAAACAACAAGACTCCAACAGAGGAGGGCAGGAGGGGGCTTAGGTTGGGACGTGGAACCAGGACACAGAACAGGCAGGGCCAGGGTGTAGATGAAGGTGGGAGGACCCATGGTGGAGGCAGAGGCAGGAGAAGCCAGTGTTGAACCCCCAGTCGCAATCCCAGGACGAAAGCCCAAAGCGGAGTCGTGGGAGGGAGGAGCCACAGTGGAGGCTTGGCCGGTGGAACCAGGGCGACGAGTGACTGAGACGATGGTAGTGGAGGCCCTGAGCGGAGCTGAAGAGCTGACGGGACCGGGCGACATCGAAGGCCATGGAGGGCAAGGCGGACCTGCAGTGACAAGCAAGCGAGGTGGAGTTAGGGTGCCGGAGGACTGAGGCGAAGGCGGAGTGACTGTTGACCAAGGCGGAGCTGGAGGGAAGGAGGAGCTCACTGGAGCAAAAGGGGTGGACGGGTGGAGGGATGAAGCGCAGATGAAGCCTGGAGGGCACAGGCAGAGTGACACCTGACCAAGGCAGAGCCGTAGGAACGAGGAAGCCTAGTGGAGTCGAAGGGAAAACGGGGGGGGGGGGGGGGGGGAGGGCTGGGGGAAGGGTCTTATAATTTATTAATAGCCTATATCCAGTGCAATGAAATCTGAATATTTTTTAAAAATATTTTTAACTGCACGGAAATTAGAGGACTGGATACATTTTTAAAAAAAGTTTAATCTTAATATAGTTAATTAACAAGCACTGTCAACATTAGAATTTGACTTGATTTTAGCCTTCCTGTAATAATTGCACATTTGCTATTCTCCTTCTCCTGCTTGTCTTTCTTATTATGTAGCACAGTGTTTTTAGATAAACATTTTTATATGTTTTTAGTATGATTTATCTTGTGTGGAATCATGTACTTGTGTATCTTTTAATTAGTATTTGATAATGTAGTTAGTGTGTTTTTTTATTTTTTATTAATAGATGTTTTTTTTTTAGGGTGACTTCTTAACATTCTGTCAACAGTCTACAGCCATGTTCATTAATGTGCACTGCCCCTGTAAATAAATTAATAAATCAAGACTGACTGTGTGATGGTAATGAATTTATTCCAGAGGGAAGGGAAGGCTGTGTCCTAGTTAGGCTGCATATTTCGGAAGCCACGTCATGAAGCGCAGCTAAAGGCTGTCTCAATTTATAAGATTCATGGAAGGCACCTTTGGCTTCACATCCTTCATTCAGCTCATTTTGAAGGATGCATCAAATGTATCCTTTAAGTCCTTAAATCACCCATAATCCTTTGCAAACATTCCAATTCACGAAAAAAAAAAATGATGGAAACGAGTCGTCACTGAGCTTGTCGGAGTTTATTATGAAAATGTAAGACAAAAATATTGTTTTCAAGTGGCTTTGCCTTTGCCAGTCTTCAGTGTCACATGATCTTTCAGAAATCATTCTTACATGTGGATTTGGCAAGATGTTACGGAAATACACTCCGAAATACACGGAGGATGACACACAAAAGGAGGTTTATTGACAACAATAGAGCTGATCGTGGTAAGCAGGTAAGCAGGCAGTTCAGTAGATAGTTTCGTTGACAGGAGTCGGCAGTGAATGGAATGTCTTTTCTTACAGGACCGGAAGATCATGGATAGATGAATGGATAGCTGACTGGATGCACACAGCGAGGTGCTGGATGAATGGAGAGCAGACCTGACAGGAATTGAAGAGAGGGAAGAAGCTGTAGAGGAATCACTGGAGAAACGCTGGAGAAATCACCAGAGGTAACACTGGAGATAAATTACTGGAGTAACAAGGTAAATTGCTGGAGAAACGAGGTAAGAATCCACTTCGCTTCAAACGAGACCGGACAATGAGCTGCGCGAGGTGTGTGCTTAAATGATGGTGAGGGTGCAGACGAGGTGCAGGTGTGTGTGGTTAATACTCAGGAGAGGGAGTGCGTTGTGATTGGCTGGTGCAGGATCCTGGCAGATCTGTGACACAAGAAACATTCCTGATTATTATCAATGTTAAAAACAGTTCTAAAGCTTCATATATTTGTTGAAACTGTGATAAACTATTACCACCCAAAAGTGTGTCCAAAAGTAACAGTCAACATAAATGGTGTTCTTCCAAACTTTCTATTCATACATTTTCTTTTTTCAGTTTTTGTTTCAGCTTCCACAAAAATATTAAGCAGCAAAAAAGTTTTCAACATTAATAATAAGAAATGTTTCATGAGCATTAATATTTCACCATGTTTTTAATGTATTTGTGATCAAATAAATGCAGCCTTGGCATTAGAGACTTCGACTTCGAAAACATTAAAACATTTTTTTACCGAGACTAGAATTTAAAAAAAGAGACTTAAATCCACGGATGATTAAAAGATGACAGAATTATGATTTTTAAATTAACCATCCCTTTATGACCTGCATAATGAGAGGATCTGTGGACGGTGGACAGGACAGTTGCTGAGGTGGACACAAGAAGGTGCATGTGACGGGCCATAGACATAGATGGATGAGACACAGCTGGAGAGGGGAAGGTAAAGATGTGGTTCAGAATAGGAGGATTAGTGGCTCTGTCAGACTCTGTATGGGGCTCAATTACAGTGTCCCCTGTATCCAGAACCCACAGGGGTGAAATTACACGCTCTGACTGGGTACAGTGCCTCACTGCTGGGGGTGAGCTGTGATGGATAACCACTGACCCAGACAGGGTCACGTCTGTCAGAGGAAAACCACGGTAGCACAGGGTTCCATATGTTGCTATACATGGCGTCATTAATTACATATTTACATTCATTACATAGACAGACACTGAGCATGTTTATGTACATTTTATTCTGTTTAAGGTCCATATTCCGGTTAAAGGGTTAGTTACCCTAAAATGAAAAATTAAGTCATAATTTACTCACCCTGGTGTTGTTCTAATGCAGTATGCCATTCTTTCTTTTTCTGACCCCAAAAGAGGAAAAATTTTTGACCCCAAAAAAAAAAATATGTCTCCCTTGTGCTCATCCATGTAATGGCAGTGAATATAGCGACCATGGTTTGAGTACATAAAAAAGTAATTCATTATCTAGCTTCTTATTAAATCTACAACAGTGTAATTAGATTACTGTTCTATTAACTCTCTCTAAAGAGTATTGCATTACTTATTACTAATTACTTTCTAAATTATTTATCATCCTTAAACAGTTCTTTCAAATTATTATTGAACTGACCAAAGTATTTGAAGGAAGAAGACTTTAGACGTTAAATTTTGATGTTAAATCCACTATTGTTTTTTAGATTGTTCTTATACAGGATTTAACGCAATTACATCAGAAGTAACTCTAATTAAAATACAGAAAAGTTAAGAGTAATCCCTTACTTTAGTTTTTAAAGGTGGAAAGTAGTTAAATTACAGTAGTTAATTACTTAGTAATGAGTTAGCAACCAGCATCAAGCTTTAAAATAAGATGCAAAAGTATGAGAGAATGATCCCATGCAACATGTGTCGTAAATCAAACGTGTTCTGGGGGTGTTTGATAGGGGTTTGGTAAAAAAACAAAAAAACCCCCCGAAATTGTATGTATTATTTAATGGAAATCCTGACCTTGGCCTTCTGTGGATGGCTGCACGTTCATTAAACTTCATTAGTGTTGCAGTTCACTCCATCTCGCCCCCCAAAAACCCAACAACAGACAAAACAATCTCTGTTGCATTAATTTCCTGTTATCTCTGTAAAGCTGCTTTGAAACAATTTGTAAAGCGCTATATAAATAAAAGTGACTTGACTTGTGATACTTTTGTGTTTTTTATTAGAGCTTGATGCTGATCACTATTTACTGCCATTATATGGACGAGCGAGTCAAAAAAAAAGTCCTTTTGAGGTCAGGAAAATAAAGAACGGCATTATAACAACACCAGGGTGAGTAAATGATGGCTTAATTTTCATTTGAGGGTGAACTATCCTTTTAAGTATTTATTCTGTAACAGAGGTTTACATGCTTCACACAGCTATTTCTGAATACATATTCAGCATATTTAGATATATAATTTAGTTTAATATAAATTACTTTTACAGCCAATTTGATTATACTTAAAATTTGTAGTCAGCAAATGAACTTAAGTTTTTAAGTTAAAATAGGTAGATTTTTTTTTTACAGTGTGCTTGATTAAGCACTAATCTGAATATTGGAAGGTCAGTGCATTTATATGACATAATATGTATGCCAATTGTCTTTTTCAGATTTCAAAAACCAGAATATTGGCTGAACTGGGTTATGAGAGTCATGTCATTGTGTTGACAGATGCATAATTGGAAAATCAGCCGATTCTGTTTCATTTTAAGTTCAATTTCTAAAGCTTTACATGACCAATAGTGGCTAAAGTTAAAGAAATCCCTGTGAATATGAAGGCGGTTTTCTTTGTAGGTTCTCTATGATTTGCTTTAAAGATCTCCCGCTGGCTCACATCATTACACACTGACTACAGTAAGTGGTCTGATCTGACAGGACTCATCTTGAAGTCTCCTGGATAAGTGGAAACAGACTAAAGTTCAGTCAACACGAACACACACTCCATATGCCTGTGAATGAAACCACAAAGTCCTGCTAGTGTGTTCGAAAGAGGAGTATTTTGTGTGTATTCATGAGTGATAGAGTGTGTTTGGCTCAGGAATTGTATGAGTTGAGCATCTGATTAACATTGCAGATGTGTTTAATTTTAGTTTTATATATAAAAAGACATGAAGGATCTCTTTGACCACCACATGAGAACACAATAATCAGCACTGCCAGCTGACCTGGGTTAAGCCTGATTATACGAGCTCCTATGTGTGCATGTATCCAATGGGAAGGTCTCATAACACTGGGATGTGGAAGCATTATATTTGTATAGTTTCTCCAATGGATCCTCCTATAAATGTCTAACAGACCATCTGTTACATGTGCGGTGTCAGCAGTGATTCTGATGATGAGCTACAGTTCAATATATACTATAAAGCTATAACGTCACACCCAGTTTCATATTTTGCAAATGATTCATAGAGTCATAACTGATGATAACATAATACTGAGTTTCCTTGCGGGAAAAACAGATCCAGCTGGCCAGGACGTATTATTTTTTTCTTCTATTCAAATGCACCAAACACATGCAGATCATCCATGAATGCTCATACCCTACTGCACTATTGTTGATGCTATCTCGTGCTCTTTACTGTTAACATTTTGTTCAACGCAATTATATTTGCACTACCTCATCTACCGTCAGTCCCTCAGCTCACCGTCTGTGTCACCAAACTGCTCCGTCTCCCAAATGTTTGTATGCATGGGTCAGAATTTGCGTGCAGGTGTGCAAATCTTCCCGTCAAGTTTGTTTTTATAAATCACAACTTATGCGTTGGAAGTGGCGTACGCCTCTTTTAGGGCCTGTTTTGTGCATACACAATGGTAATAAATGAGGGCCCTAGTATTTGAAAATTGAGGAGCAAGCTTATTGGCTACTATACAACAAATTCTTAAGCTCAAATGGATACTTTGACAATTTTCAATCTGGTTTCCGATCGCTTAACAGCACAGAGACAGCTCTCATAAAGATAATAAACGATATTCGCTTAAATACTGATACAGGCAAATTATCAGTACTGGTACTACTCGACCTCAGTGCTGCATTTGACACTGTCGATCACTACATACTTCTTGATAGGCTGGAAAACTGGGTGGGGATTTCTGGGATAGTCCTAAAATGGTTCAGGTCATACTTAGGAGGGAGAGGTTACTATGTGAGTATAGGAGACTATAAGTCTGATTGGACATCCATGACATGCGGAGTCCCCCAAGGCTCAATTCTTGCGCCACTCCTATTCAACCTGTACATGCTCCCAATGAGCCAAATAATGAGAAAGAACCAAATCGCTTACCACAGCTATGCAGACGATACACAGCTCTACTTAGCCCTATCGCCTAACGACTACAGTCCCATTGACTCCCTGTGCCAATGCATTGATGAAGGAAACAGTTGGATGTGCCAAAACTTTCTTCAGTTAAACAAAGACAAAATTGAAGTCATTGCATTTGGAAACAAAGATGAAGTTCTCAAGGTGAATGCATACCTTCACTCTAGGGGTCAAACAACTAAAAATCAAGTCAGGAATCTTGGTGTGTCTCTAGAGTCAGACCTTGGTTTCAGTAGTCATGTCAAAGCAATAACTAAATCAGCATACTATCACCTGAAAAATATTGCAAGAATTAGATGCTTTGTTTCCAGTCAAGACTTAGAGAAACCTGTGCATGCTTTCATCACCAGCAGGGTGGATTATTGTAATGGACTCCTCATTGGCCTTCCCAACAAGACCATAAGACAGTTGCAGCTCACACAGAACGCTGAGCAGAACCAGAAAATATGAACATATCACACCAGTCCTCAGGTCTTTACACTGGCTGCCAGTTACATATTGTCAGGTTGTGTGCAGGTTACTGAAGACGAGGACAGAATGAGCTCAATGAAGATGCTTTATTCATTAACTGAACTATCAAAAACCAAAAGAAAAAACATTCCAGGACTTCAAGAAACACAACCATACACGGACGACGACCAACAAACACTGAGGGAAAACACAAGGCTTAAATGAACAGGGACTAATGGGATGATTAACAGAACACAGGTGAAGGGAATTACTAATCAGACAGAGCGGGAAAACTAACAGGACTGAACCAAAATCACAAAGACAGGGTAAACCAAGATCACAAAACAGAACTCAAACACATTGAAACATGACAGTACCTCCCCCCTCCCCGAAGGCGCGTCCTCGCGCCGTATAACACCTTCGGGTGGCCATGGTGGTGAGGACCCTTCGGGCGGCCATGATGGTGAGGACCCTTCGGGCGGCCATGGTGGTGAGGACCCTTCGGGCGGCCATGGCGGTGAGGACCCTTCGGGCGGCCATGGCGGTGAGGACCCTTCGGGCGGCCATGGCGGTGAGGACCCTTCGGGCGGCCATGGCGGTGAGGACCCTTCGGGCGGCCATGGCGGTGAGGACCCTTCGGGTGTGCGCCCCCCCCAAAATTTTAATGGGGAAATTGATCCTGCGATCCTCTGGCGCAGGATCAACGGGCTCTGGCGCAGAACTGGACGGGACCAGCATATCATGGGACTCGGAACTGGACGGGACCAGCACATCATGGGACTCGGAACTGGACGGGACCAGCACATCATGGGACTCGGAACTGGACGGGACCAGCACATCATGGGACTCGGAACTGGACGGGACCAGCACATCATGGGACTCGGAACTGGACGGAACCAGCACATCATGGGACTCGGAACTGGACGGGACCAGCACATCATGGGACTCGGAACTGGACTCATGGACCGCAGTTGATGCGCGTGCCGCCCACACACACAGAACAGCCACAATCAGTACCGTGTCCTCTTGGATGTACTCACGTACGGTGTGCTCAGTCTCTAACAGGCAGGCGATTGGCTCAGGCTCTGGCGGGCAGGCGACGGGCTCAGGCTCTGGCGGGCAGGCGACGGGCTCAGGCTCTGGCGGGCAGGCGACGGGCTCAGGCTCTGGCGGGCAGGTGACGGGCTCAGGCTCTGGCGGGCAGGCGACGGGCTCAGGCTCTGGCAGGCAGGCGACGGGCTCAGGCGCTGGTGGGCAGGCAATGAGCTCAGGCTCTGGTGGGCTGATGAGATGAGGATTGGGCTGGACGCAGAGATGTTGAGATTGAAAAAGCTGTCTGGGCCCATATCCTCCCCTGTGACCTCCACGGATCCCCCGGAAAATAGCTTTGTGGGTTCCTAAAAAAGCCCGCTTATCGATCTCCATCTTCCACTGGAGGCTTTCACTGGAGGTTTTTCTTTTTTTTGTAAGGGTTGGTCGTTCTGTCCTCGTCTTCAGTAACCTGCACACAACCGGACAGAACGACCTACCCATACAAAAAAAAAAAAAAACGAAAATGAGCCAAAGGAGGAAGAACAAAAAGGTGAAACTATTTCACACACCTATCCTCTTTCAAGGTGAGCGCTCATTAGAAGAGTATGCGGGGCGTTACCTAGAGCTCTATGATAATGGGACGTTGGATGAAGAAGAACTGAAGCAGAGTTTCTGGGGTGGTCTGAAGGACCCGCTAGCCCAGATAATTCTGGTGAAGGACCTCAATATGTCCTTTTATGAGTTTGTGGATCACACGCTATGGGCGTGTGGATCCGACTATCTCGTGGAGGATCTCCCACTCCAGCCAGTTCCAAGTCCGGTATGCCCTGAACCCATCGCCTGCCCGCCAGAGCCTGAACCCATCGCCTGCCCGCCAGAGCCTGAGCACACGACACGGGAGTCAGCCCAAGAAGACACAGCGCTTATAGTAGTGGCTACAGCCATTCTGTGTGTGTGGGCTACACGCACATCAGCTATGGCCCATGAGTCCAGTTCCGAGTCCCATGATGTGCTGGTTTCGTCCAGTTCCGAGTCCCATGATGTGCTGGTTCCGTCCAGTTCCGAGTCCCATGATGTGCTGGTCCCGTCCAGTTCCGAGTCCCAAGATGTGCTGGTTCCGTCCAGTTCCGAATCCCATGATGTGCTGGTTCCGTCCAGTTCCGAGTCCCATGATGTGCTGGTCCCGTCCGATCCTGCGCCAGAGCCCGCTGATCCTGCGCCAGAGCCCGCTGATCCTGCGCCAGAGCCCGCTGATCCTGCGCCAGAGCCCGCTGATCCTGCACCAGAGCCCACTGATCCTGCACCAGAGCCCACTGATCCTGCACCAGATGCACCAGGTTCAAGTTCAAGTTCATTTATTTGTATAGCACATTTAAACAGCCGCTTAGACAGACCAAAGTGCTTTACAGAACACACAAATAAGAAAAGTAAAAACAGCAAAAACAACCCCTAAAACACATAAAAAGCAGCAGAGCTACGAAAAGCCTTAACAGAGATTCAAATATAAAATCGTAGAAATAAATGAAAAAAAAAAAAAAAAAAAAAAAAAAAAAAAAAAAAAAAAAGAGATCAATAAGCTAAAGAAAACAGGTAGGTTTTTACCAAAGACTTAAAGATAGAAAGGGTGGGGGCCATTCGGATCTCTAGAGGCAGGGTGTTCCACAGACGAGGCCCTGCCACTGCAAAGGCACGCTCCCCTCTACGCTTAAGTCTGACACGAGGGACAACCAGCAGAGCCCGGTCGTGAGACCTTAGGCTTCTGGACGGAGTATAGGGATGAATGAGTTCGGATAGATAGGCTGGAGCTAAGTTGTGTAAAGATTTAAAAACAAATAGGAGGATTTTAAAATCTATTCTCTGCCGGACTGGCAGCCAGTGCAAAGATTTAAGAATCGGAGAGATATGGTCGTATTTGCGACAGTTAAGGATCAGTCTGGCTGCAGCATTTTGGACCAACTGAAGACGGGCAATTTGAGAAACTGATATCCCACAGTAAAGTGAATTGCAATAGTCTAGCCGACACGTGATGAAGGCATGAACCGCCATTTCCAGAGTTATTGGAGTAAGAAAGCCTTTGATTTTAGATAATAGGCGAAGGTGGTAGAAACCGGAGCTGATGACAGATGATATGTGTTTGTCAAATTTTAGAGACTGGTCAACAAGAACACCTAAGTTCCGCACTCCTGTAGATTTAAAGGGAGATAAACTCCCCAAGTCTGGGCTTATGTACTGGGACCTTTCACTCGGGCTAAAGACAATGACCTCGGTCTTCTCATCATTTAGAGAAAGGAAATTTTGAGCCAGCCATGCCTTTACCTCCTCTAGGCATAGTAGAAGAGAGTTTAACGCTGCAGGGTTATTTCTTTTAAATGGAATGTAAATTTGGGTGTCGTCTGCATAAAGATGAAATGATACACTGTGTTTCCTTAAGATAGCGCCCAGCGGTAGCATGTATAGAGAAAATAGAGAGGGAGCCAAAATGGAGCCCTGTGGAAGACCACAGGTTAGAGGTGCCATGGAGCTGGAGAAATTACCCATCTTAACTAAAAACTTTCTGTCAGAAAGGTACGACTGAAACCATGACAGGACAGAAGCTTTTAGGCCCACCTCAGTCTCAAGTCTAGCCAACAGAGTAGGGTGGTCAACAGTGTCAAAAGCTGCCGAAAGGTCTAAGAGAACTAGAACCACAGAATCACCCGAATCAGTGGAGATAAAAATATCATTTAGCACTCGCAGAAGGGCGGACTCAGTGCTGTGGGCAGTCCTGAACCCAGATTGAAAAGCCTCATAGATACAGTTATTTGAAAGAAAGTGCTGAAGTTGATTAAACACGATTTTCTCCAATAACTTGGAAATAAAAGGCAAAACAGAGATGGGTCTGTAATTTTGTAAAATAGACGGATCCAGTGAAGGCTTCTTGAGCAAAGGAGTGACCGTAGCCACTTTAAGATTAGTTGGAACAGAGCCCGTATTGAGACACTTGTTAAAAAGAGATACCAAACCTGGACCCACAGAGTCGATGATTAACTTTAGAAATTTCGGCTGAATGATATCATTTGGACAAAAAGAAGGTTTGAGCTTGGTGCACACATCCTTTAGTGTCTGGAGGTTGATAGGATCAAAAACCTCCCAAACACAAGTAGTAGGTGACACGAATGAGGGGAGAGTTAGGTTAGGGCAAACACTAAGTCTTAGTTTAGTGATTTTGTTCACAAAAAATCTCTGGAAATCTTCACATAGAGCATCAGAGGCAACAGATAGTTTAGAAGAAGGATTTATAACAGACTGAATGACTGAAAACAAGACCTTTGGGTTGGAGTGGTTGGACTCAATTAAGTTAGAGAAATATGCAGCTTTAGCTGACTTAGCTGCCTTCTGGTATGCTGTAAGAGCGTCTTTGAAAAAATGGAAGGAGACAATCTGCCTGTCTCGCTTCCATTTGCGTTCGGCCGCTCTACAAATTTGTCTATGATGACGAGTGTCAGAGTTTTGCCACAGATTAGATTTTGGTTTGGATATGTGAGACTTGAAAGGAGCAGTCACGTTAGCTACCTTAAGCCAGGCAGAATTTAAGAGGCTGAAATGTTGATCCGCATCCAGGTCAGATAGTGGTTGGTCCAAGTCCAAGTGTGAACATAGTTCAGCAAAGCACAGGTCGAAGTTAGTGCTGAACTGAGGAGAGTAGACCCGCGACATAACAGGTGCAATAGTGGGTTGAGAGAGCTCCGGGAGAAACAGTGAGAATAGAATAGGCTTGTGATCGGAGAGCAGACAATCAGAAAATACAATATCAGTGACATCGATCCCGTAGGATAACACAAGGTCCAATGTATGGCCCTGAATGTGCGTAGAGTTTTTGACCCACTGCAGTAAATTAAAAGCATCTATTAAGTCAAGAAACTCCTGCGATAAGGAATTTGAATGACAACAGACGTGAATATTAAAGTCTCCCACCAAAAGGAAGCGATCATAGTTTGTTGCAATACTGCCAATGAACTCAGTAAATTGCTGTATAAAATCATTAGTGGAGTGTGGAGGACGATATATCACCCCTAGGCAGATGGGACCATTCCAGTCAAGGTGGAGAAGCTGAGATTCAAAGCTGGGGAAAGCCGTTACAGTGACTAGCCGGCAGCGAGAGGAGAAAGAGTTGTTTAAGACAGTTATAATCCCACCCCCACGACCACTCGGACGAGGAGAGTTAAAAAAAGTACAGTTTACTGGAACCAGTTCTGAGAAAGGAGTTAAATCACCGACCTTTATCCAGGACTCTGTGATGAACAAAAAATCCAGGTTGTGTGAGGAGTAGAAGTCGTTTAATAGAAAGGTCTTATTCACCGCAGAGCGTGCGTTGATTAGTGCCAGTTTGGGTGGAGGAATAATCACGTGAGATGACGGCGCCTTTCTCAACGAGCGTAGATTTCCGTGATTAACTCCGTTCTGCCGGGAGCAGAGGCCAACACTGCGGAGATCAGCCCGAATGACAGGACTCAGATGTAAGGGGAAAACAGGACGAAGGCATCGGTAAACCGCATCCCGCGGGTGCCAGGCAGCAGTGCTGCGCCGAAGCAAACTGCCAGCTTGTAAAAGAGTCTTCAGTTTCGTGATGTAACCACCGCGTGTTCCTCGTTTCCTCTTTCGCTTTCTCCGCGCGGTGGTTAGTGGCCGCCACCAACAGATATCATGCCGGAGAATCGCTCGGGGAGGCTCGTCCGAATTGTGTAGAGGGCAGCCCACGTCCACGGTGTCTAAGTTGGTAGGTGAAACGCCAACAGAGATACGGATGTCTAGGAGAGCTTGACGGGCATATACTAGCCGCGAACAGCAGATAAACGACAGATCAGACAGGCAGAGAAAAAAACACAGGAGCAACAGACGGCAAGCCAAACACACAGGCGCCATCTTGAAGCAACAAAGCCCACTGATCCTGCGCCAGTCCTGCCCAGCCCAAGACCCTCTTTTCTGCCGGATCCCCCCTTTCCTGTCAATTTCCCCATTCAAATTTTGGGGGGGCGCACACCCGAAGGGTCCTCACCGCCATGGCCACCCGAAGGGTCCTCACCGCCATGGCCACCCGAAGGGTCCTCACCGCCATGGCCGCCCGAAGGGTCCTCACCGCCATGGCCGCCCGAAGGGTCATCACCATCATGGCCGCCCGAAGGGTCCTCGCCGCCATGGCCACCCGAAGGGTCAGCGCCACCATGGACGCCCGAGGGTCCGACAGCTCCGCCCTGGACGCCCGAAGGTCCGACAGCTCCGCCCTGGACGCCCGAGGGTCCGACAGCTCCGCCCTGGACGCCCGAGGGTCCGACAGCTCCGCCCTGGACGCCCGAGGGTCCCACAGCTCCGCCCTGGACGCCCGAGGGTCCCACAGCTCCGCCCTGGACGCCCGAGGGTCCCACAGCTCCGCCCTGGTCACGCCCACAGCTTGCTCCGCCCTGGTCACACCCACAGCTTGCTCCGCCGTGGCCACGCCCACAGCCTGCTCCGTCACGGCCACGCCCACAGCCTGCTCCGCCCTGGCCACGCCCACAGCCTGCTCTGCCGTGGCCACGCCCACAGCCTGCTCCACCCTGGCCACGCCCACAGCCTGCTCCGCCCTGGCCATGCCCAGAGCCTGCTCCGCCATGGCCACGCCCACAGCCTGCTCCGCCATGGCCACGCCCACAGCCTGTTCCACCCCGGTTCCCCGAGCTACCAGCTCCGCCCTGGAGACTTCCCGTCCCTGCACCACCATGCCCTCGTCAGCCTCCAGGGCGCCCACCCTCCCACCCCTTTGGATGTTATACGGCGCAGGGACGCGCCTTCGGGGAGGAGGAGGTTCTGTCACGTTTTCAATGTGTTTAGTTATGTTCTGTGATCTTGTTCACCCCTGTCTTTGTGATTTTTGGTTTAGTCCTGTTAGTGTTTCCCGGTCTGTTTAATTAGTTATTCCCGTCACCTGTGTTCAGTTTATTATCCTATTAGTCCCTGTTCATTTAAGCCTTGTGTTTTCCCTCAGTGTTTGTTGGTCGTCGTCCGTGTATGGTTGTGTGTTATCCCTGAAGTCCTGGAATCTGTTCTTTTGATTCTGTTTGCTTTTGGAAGTTTAAGTTTGTATAATAAATCTCCTAAACTGCAGCTACCGTGTCCTCGTCTTCAGCTACCTGCACTCAACCTGACACATATAGGATTGATTTTAAAGTATTATTACTGGTATATAAATCATTCAATGGCCTAGGACCTCAATACATTGCAGATATGCTCACTGAATATACACCCAACAGATCACTCAGATCATTAGGATCACATCAGCTAGAAATACCAAGGGTTCACTCTAAGCATGGCAAGTCCGCCTTTGAATAAATGCATGCGCGGACGAAACAATGGCATCGGATTCGTGTGAGGGAAATAATGGGGGTTGGTAGCCTAAACAGCACTGGAAGGGTGATAACCCCGTAGACGAAACCAGGAGTGAGTCATGTGCGTACTCAATCATGGTTAATCTAGAACTTCAAGTCGACGGCTCTGCCGACGCAACACAGCGTAGGACCCTCTCCAAGTCTTGATTAGCTCGCTCAGCCTGACCGTTAGTCTGCGGATGGTAACCAGAGTATAAGCTTGCAGTCGCCCCCAGTTGTCGACAGAATTCTGTCCAAAACCTAGACACAAACTGGGGACTCCTGTCAGGGACCTCGTCCATTGGGAGGACGTGAATGCGAAAAACGTGATCTAAGACAATGGTCACTGTATCCCTCGCTGAAGGCAATTTGGGGAGGGGGATGAAATGAACCGCCTTTGAGAACCTGTCCACCACAGTGAGAACCACGGTATTGCCATTAGACAGGGGTAGGCCTGTGACAAAGTCCATGTCTATGTGTGACCAGGGTCTCGAAGGGATTGACAGTGGCCGGAGTAGCCCTGCTAAGGGGCGATTCGAGCCTTTACTCACCACACACCGGACAGGCCGATACAAACTCTTGAGTGTCCCACGCCATCGATGGCCACCAGAACCGCTACTTGATTAACGAGCATGTTCGAGCCGCTCCTGGGTGGCAAGCTAAATTGGATGATTGGCCCCACTGAAGAACGCCTGTTTGGACCAACCCCGGCACAAACAGCAGACCGGCTGGGCACCGCGCGGGAACAGTGACGCCGTGTAATTCCCCACGGACCTTGGACTCCTCTCCCCAGGTAACTGCCGCGACCACCCAGTTGGGAGGCACGATGGTCACTGGAGAAGTGGGTCTAGCCCAGGGGTTCTCAAACTTTTTGTGTGTGTGGACCACTATTTGTAATCAAGAATTTTCGCGGACCACCTCATAATACACATAATAAAATATGTCTACACACAGTCCTACCTGAATTAATCCGCACCTCTAAATAGGCTTACTAGCACTAAAACTATAACTGGTCATCACATCAGTACAACAGGCTTGTTAAAAGAAAGTTTACTACACACAACGGCTGCCACATATTTTATTTATTTATTTATTTATTTACTCAAGCGCTCGAGGGCATAATCAGGAGGGGGGGGGGGGTGGTAGATGGGGTTGTTTCATGACAATTTAATTTTTTTTTTCATTGGTTGTTGCGTTAAATCTTACCCAGATATTATTGTGCTATTTTCTGATTGGTTATTGTGTAGCTCGACTAACAACACCAGGGGAGACGCGCTTGATTCCTACGGTTCCATAGTTAAAGCGGCACGGCCAGAGAAGTTTTTTCTGCGTGAGAAATACAATGTGTGGCGGGAGTGCGTGACAAAAGACCGAAATGAGTGACTGTCACGCTCAATGTGTGACACTTGAGAGCCCTGATGAAGAACCTGTTGCTATCCACCGATCCATGTTGTGGTTCTAACGGCACTGAACTTGAACGTCACGGCCGAGCGCCACTAGCCTATTTTAGTAATCACACAATAACTTGACAATTTAATTTAAATTTTATATCAATATAGGCCTACATATTCTTTTTACTTTTTATTTTTTTATGGGAATTTCCTGGTAAAATGAAGGTAAAAAAATATTATTTAATATTTTATTTTGCCTTTCCACGGACCACCTGCAGTACCCTCACGGACCACTTGTGGTCCGCGGACCACAGTTTGGGAATTTCTGGTCTAGCCTCTGCCTCAAAAATCTGTAGAGCGCGTCGGGTTTACCATTTTTACTACCTGGGCGATACGAGATGTTAAAGTTGAACCGGCCGAAGAACAGTGCCCAGCGAGCCTGCCAAGAATATAGTCTTTTAGCGGAACGAATATACTCTAAATTCTTATGGTCGGTCCAAACTAAGAATGGAACCCCCGCGCCCTCCAACCAGTGACGGCACTCCTCCAGCGCCAACTTAACAGCCAGTAACTCCTTATTCCCGATGTCATAATTCCGTTCTGAAGGGCTGAGACGATTAGAAAAAAAAGCGCATGGGCTCTGTCGTCCAAAGGTGATCTCTGGGACAATATTGCCCCCACTCCTACTTCCAACGCATCCACCTTCACAATGAATTGACGAGACAGGTCGGGGTTAGTGAGAATAGGAGCCGAAACAAAGCGGCTCTTCAAACTTTCAAATGGCTCCTGAGCCTGCGATTCAGAATGAATCGCCTGTAAAAATTGACAAACCCCAGAAATCGCTGGACCGCCTTACGACTATCTGGGGTCGGCCAATCAGCCACCGCTTTTACTTTGGCAGGATCCATTCGGATGTCCAACGGAACCGACCATGCATGAAACTCGCACTTCTCCAACTTAGCGAACAAACGATTCTCGAGTAGCCGCTGTAACATTCGCTGTAACACTAGTTTTAATGTTTGTGAAAGCAACAGTGAAAGCAATGAAAAAACAGTGAAAGCAGTGACGCTGAGCAGTAACAGTAATTTAATTATCCAAGACAATCCATCCTATCCAACTTCTAACTACATAAATGAAATAGTACAATGACCTTGAGTTCAAAAAGTAGAGTTGGACTTGAATGAGCCTTTTCACTCAAGTTTGAAAGATTCAGATTCACTTTCTGTGTGACAGCAGGTTAAAATCTGGTATAAAACACTTTAAGAATCTTTATTAAGTTGTCATTTTTAAAACTTTATTTTAATGTCAATGATTTAGGTTTTCATCAGTTTTACTGTAATAAGTATTTGTCAGGGTTATGTTAAGTAATGTAAATTACAAATATTGTAATTTGGTTTCTATTTCCTGATATTCCCTGTTCCTGTTTTGCCTGAGTTCTCGTTCATAATTGTCATGGTTTCTGATTTGAATTATGCACCTGTTCCATGTTGTGTTGATAAGTCCCTGTGTGCATTTAAGCCCTTAGTTTCTTCTGTTCATTGTTCAGTGTTGTCAATGATGTACATGGTTGTTTGCTATGCTTATTATTCCTGTGATGTCCTGCGTGTTCCCAGTTGGAGTTATGATTAAGACTGTTTTTGTTTAATTATCTGTCATTGTGCTATTACTACAGCCATATCCTGACAGGACTATAGTAACTATGTTATTTTGTAGTGGACATTTTGGTTTCAAAAAAAAAAAAAAAAAAAAATGGATTTTAAAAAAAGACTTCAGTGTTTTGTTTAGAAACAGGACAGAAAGAGGTTTACATACCCAAAGGAGTGACTTTCACTAAATTTATGCGGTTATTATAATTGATGCAATGTTATGGAGAAAATGGCAACATACAACTAACAACTGGATTGCTGTGTAAATATTCCCAGGCCTTCCTCTGTGAACGATTGACCTATCAAGTATATATCTTGCAAGACTAGTGTGTTTTCCAATGTACGCTGTGGCATTTAGACTCATACCTGTGTGTGTTTGAAGACGAGTGTGTGTGAATGCTGGAGAATCACTTATTTTCTGCATTCCTGTGGCCGACTGCAGTGAGGAAGTATTGCTGGGAAACCGTGAGTGTGTAAACACACAGAAGCTGTCTGATTCTCACCCTACTGAGACCACACTGCCCTCCTTTGACACTGGACAGCACATGCCTCATCTGTGTGTGAGTGAATGAGACAGCCAGAATAAGAGACTTGTATAAGAGAGAATGTAGTTCAGCCAGAATTATCCCTACTATTGTTAGTATTCTCATCAAAACACTTCAATCCAATGATATCTAATTCGTGTTCTTGCTGAGCAGAAACACAATTCACCAGACGTATCAGTGTTTACAGAACCAAATCATTGAATGGAGAACTGTTTTTTTCTGAATTTGTCAGAATATTTATGACATTTTGTTAAAACCCTATTTATAACTGTCTATATTTACAAACATTGAAAATACACACTGCCCATTTTTTGATGGAAATGACATCACAACATTTATTTCCATCAAAAGGTGCATCAATGTTTGGTCAGGATCTTGTATTGCCAATGCAAGAGTCCAGCACTCTGTAAAGTCTCCTTCAGCACATCCCAACCACTTTCAGTGAATTTAAGGTCTGGACCCTTCTTTCTCTTCTTCACTTCTTTCACAGTTTAATCCTGATGAATCTTGACCTTGTCATCCTGGAATATGGCCATGATGTTTCTTCCTACATGGTTGTTTAAAGGGGTGGTTGATTGCGATTTCACTTTTTTCATTTTAAATAGTGTGTAATGTTGCTGTTGGTGCATGAACAGTATCTGCAAAGTTGTTGCGCTGAAAGTTCAAGGTAAGCAGAGATATCGTCTTTTAAAAATCAGGAAGTTTAATGCCTACAAAAACGGCTTGAATGGGACTACAACGAGATACTCCCGGGTTTTATACGTAACTAACCCATAATCAACCCTCCCTCCGGAATATGCAAAAAAGGGGGCATGGCCATATGTCTGTGCTTTGTCGAAGAGGAAGAGTTATAGTGGAGAGCTAGCCATGCCGTCGAAAGTGTGTTATTTTCACCCAGCTGTCAGGTCTTCAGTGTTCGGGCTTCCTACGGACGCTGTAGTTCGTCAACAATGGCTACAATTTATGTTTGATTATGTTCCAGAAAATTACAATCGTAATTTAGCTCTCTGTGCTGCGCATTTTACGGAAGACAGCTTCCAGAAACTCCACGAATTCAATGCCGGATTCAACAACAAACTGTTACTAAAACATGAAGCAGTTCCAACTTTAAAACCAGAGGCAGCAGTTGTTGGGCCACAACCTGTAAGTAAGACTTAAAAATTTTAAATGTATTTGCATGTATAATTTCAGACGTAATGTTTTTGTTTTATCAAGGACGTAAACAAATGCCAGCGCTGGCTTTAGTAGCCACTTAGTTATGCTATTTCGTGTGTCTATGACAAACGCGTACAAACATTTTGGACCTGAATTTGTAATTATGTACTAATTTTGTAAATGTATTTTCCATGTATACTTTATGACGTAATTTTTCGATTTGATCAAGAACGTAAACCAATGCCAACGCTGTTTGTTTATAGTAGCCAGTTAGTTCGATGCTATTTTGTGTGTGTAAGACAACGTGTACACCTAAAGAAAACGATACACTGAGTAAACTAAGTTTTGTGAATAGATAAACGGTTGTTCATTATATCGATAAAACAATAACTTTAAAAAACGGTATTACTCTGTCATTTATTCAGTTATATTAAATGTTTAATCTGGAGAAAACCGTATCTCAAAAGCTATAAGCAGCAGTAGCATTTTCAAGTAACATCGTATCGAAATTCTTATAATAATAGTAGAATAGAAAAGAATAGAATAGAATAATAATAATAAAATGTACCATTCAGAAATGTTTTGTAAGAGCCATGGGGAGGTTCTGCTTGACTCTCTTCATTGCCTCTTTCTGGGTCTGATTCTGGCTCAAACTGATACGGCAGTAGGCTATAGACACTATTTACGTTTGACCGGAGCACATGCAACTTTCGCCTGTAAAGGTAATGGGCGTGAAGTTTCCGACTACGTGCACTACGCAGTTTAGCCAATTACAACACACCGGCCCAACTAACCAATCTGAGCCCATTGCCTGTTTCTGAGGGAGTGGTTTCATAGAATCAGGAAGTCAACCGGTCGTTCAAATGACAGAGGAGAGAGTGGCTTACAATAAAGGTGAAATTTATGAAAAATAAGGCTTTTTAAAAAAAAAAAACACTTAGACATGTTATATTGCACCCCATAAACACAATCATGCAAAGAAAAAAAGCAGTAAACCACCCCTTTAAGAAATGAAAAGCCACACACTCCATCAATAAGGGTTAAAAGAAGTTTCCAAATATCATATAGAACATGCTAGAAACATAATAATCACTACAATAATGATCCAATCATAGACTCTTAAGCATGTGCCTAAGTTTTATACAAACCTTTTTTTTTTTTTTTCAGGCAGTGTATATTATACAGTGTTTGTGTGTGTGTGTTCTTGTGTATATGGTTTATGAGGTCATTAAATGTGTATAATGACATGGGTATTACAACGAAAACATAGTTTATGAGGACATCTCCCGTGTCCTCATAAACAAAACAGCTTAAAAAAAACCTACTAAATGGTGTTTTTTGAATTTCAAAAAATGGCAAAAGTTTTCTGTGATGAGTAGGTTTAGAGGTAGGGTTAGTGTAGGTAGGGGGATAGAATATACAGTTTGTACCGAAAAACCATTACGCCTATGGAGAGTCCCTGCAAACCAGTGTGTGTGTGTGTGTGCGTGTGTGTGCGTGTGCGTGTGCGTGTGTGTGTGTGTGTGTGTGTGTGTGTGTGTGTGTGTGTGTGTGTGTGTGTGTGTAAAATGCATGAATTTGATTGTTTAACTGCAGCATTCAGCTGCATATTTGGGAATGACCACTGTCAAGGGTAATTCTAACTTATACAGGAGAACGATGTTTCCTACTTAGCTGTTCTCATGTCTCTCTGTGCTCTCTAAAAGCAAAATAATTAAATAACTCGCATCAATATTTCAAGTAAACTGACTTGTTTTTCGTAAATAATTGGTAATGTTTCCCAAAGAAACCCCAGAACAGGACCAGAGATTATAACAGAATGGATTGATACGAGCATGTCTGCAAACAACTTACACCGTTTCTTTTCCACAGCTCTAGTGCTTTTGTTCACCAGTTTGTCATTTTTATGGCTATATAGAGATTTGAGCAGTGGCAAGCAAATAGACAAGAAAACCCAAAGCAAACAGTGACTCATCCAGCTCCTGAGTGTTTATGAAGCATGTCTGTGAGAGCACTGAAGGGCTTCCAAGACCATGCTGGTCATTGTCCAACTAACTCACCAGTGATCATCTCAACAAGGATCTGCTGTGCTGCTTGAGGACATGTAAGCTAAATAATCACTATGGAATTATGGGATTGATATGGCATTTATGTTGACAGGCTGTAAATGATGCGGTTTGATACCCCTATTTAAGGCTTGAACCTCGTAATGGAAATCAAAACAAAAGGTTAGAGGGGTTCAGGTTTAAAGGACAATAAACAATTTTGGCACCATCAAAGTAAAATCTGGGTCCTGAAGCTAAACCAGTTGAGGACCACTGGCCTAACAGACAAACAGTGTTGTGAATTTAAATGGTATGCATAAAATCTGTGGGCATCACAGTCCCATTTCCTATGTGTCGCAAAGGCTTAGTTTGACTAAAGGGTCTGGAAGCACATGAGAGTGAAAGCATGTGTGTGTGTTTGTGATCTGTCCGACGACCCAAACTGCCTGTGACATTGCCACGTCCACTTTGGCAGACAGAGCAGAGAGAGAGAGAGAGTGGCATGCTGGGAAACACTTCGGTGCTGTTTTTGATTGGCCATGGAGAGATTGTACTCATTAATTGGATCAATGTTTTGATGATTCCGTGGATATAAGTGAAGTGAGGACTTTATGTTTCTGAGCAAAGAATGATGGTCAGGGCATTTACATGAAGTGCCATGAAATCACAAATTCCAGCACAAGTTGGTTCTCATCAGAATTGAGATTTTCTGCTTTCACTCCAGTCATACAGTTTCACACCCCCCACTGTTAAGAAAACAAGATGATCGAGGTAAAACGATTATTGTGCCGCTGCCGCATTCCGTCCAACACACTTTTCTTTCATTCACAGCGGTGTGCTTTCATTCCTCCCTAAGACAAACTTAACATTCAAATTAGCCCAATAAGTGAGTGATGTAAAATACAGTCTACTGTTGCTAAATTTCGGTGACTTGGGTGACTTGTCTGAATCGTACAGATCCGAAGAGGTTTTTTTTAAGGGACAAGTGAAAGAGGATTGTACTTGCCCAACCGGACAAATGCCCTGATTAAAACAATATTCAATATAAAAAAATAAAATAAAAAATAACTAGGGAATCACCGAAATCTCGAGGATGATTCTGATTTTATTTCATTTAATGTAAGTGGCAGTTGATAGCCTATAGTTGATAATATAGGCCTACCTAATGTAAACCTACTGACGGTAACACAGTTGCGCTGTTGAGGCTCGCGTAATTTTTATAACATATTAGACAGTTAAGAAACATTACATGACCAGAGTCTTGTTTTCCTGAATAGCTACCATCACGATTGAAACCGAGACACTGATTTCATAACGGTCCAATAAACAAATAGTTAAAATTAAGTCACTTACATTTTAGACGCAATGACTGTTTTTGTTCTGTTTCAGCAGCGAAAATAGTTCCAAACAAAGATCACAGCAGAACCATAGCGCATCTCACAGGAACACTCAGCCATGTTTCATTACTGAATGATTCAGCGTTTTGAACAAATCAGTTGAGTCAAAGATTCAATTACCCATTCATAAACTGCCTCATTCTGAATAAATCAGCCGTTTGAACGAATCGTTTGAATGAATGACTCAATGACTCGCTCATTAAGACGGTCACCTGCCGCCACCTACTGGCGGTTTAGTTTCAAAGTATCATTCTTTTCAACATTCCTTATCAATTTCATTTTACTCTATGTGCCTATAGGGGTGGGCCGGGGATGGCAGGGGTTGGTGGCAATGTAAGTATCTAGATATTTGCCGCGGGGCGAGGGCTTCGATTACCTCTCTCTTTTTTGACCATACATGTTTTTGCATCCCTGATCCTCGTACACACAGTCGGTTATGTTTTAAGTGAATGTAAACATTTGAGAAAGCTTGTTTGAAACGCGTGTGTAACAGTATATTGGATCCGCATTAATGTTAATCAAACAAGAAAAGACAAAGATAAAATCACTCTGCTCTTAAAATTAATAACTTTTGTAGTTTTAAATAAGGATTAGTCTACATTTAATGTATACAGTAGCTAGTGTTACCTTTGATTACTTATCTGAATACCACCGTAAGTACATCTTCCTGAAAAACCTAAAGCACTGATTATTTCATTTGTATTTTTTGTCGGTTTTGTTTGTAATTAGTTTCTTGGTTATTATTTTATTTCTGATTGTTTACTTGTCTTCTGTAACTGGTTTGAGGAATTTTTATTTACAAAAATTAAGGATTGGTAGTATTAGTTTTTGCTGTAGTATCGATAATTGTGAAATTTCACTGACATTTAAAATTACTCATATCATGAAACAAGACTTTGATCATATCACCCACCAATCATGTTAAATAATTGTGATTTCAATATTGACCAAAATAATCGTGATTATGACTTTTGCCATAATCAGGCAGCCCTAATACCAACTTTGGCAGCACAAAAATACTGAAACTAAAATAAAAACTAAATAAACAAACTATAAAACTAATGAAAACTGAAAGTAAACTTGATGAAAATCAAAACTATAATAACCCTGCACATCAGCCTTTACATTGTGCCTTTTTATTCAAATGGCTGGGGAAAATGTTCTGGATTTTTGATATATTTGAAGTACACAAAAATTTGTCTTAATTTCAAAATTCAACAAATCACTGGGATAAAAAAAAAAAAAAATCAAACTAGCCTGTCTCAATAGTCCATGTTTATGTCACCTCCAGTTGTCTTATCTTCTGGAAGAATGTAGTAAAAACAACAAAAACAACTAAGTACTAAAATTGAAAATAGTGGATGGTGCATATAGTAGATGCACATATGCACTTTAACTCCAAAAAATAAATTAAAATAAACAGGTTTTCCATGACCCTTTAAAGGAACAATGTGTGAACGTTTTATCTGAGTATGCCTGATGTAATCACTATGGATTTATTGCTGATTGCTAGCTTTGATTATCTGCTGCATTAGTGTCTACGCGCGCGCACACACACACACACACACACACACACACACACACACACACACACACACACACACACACACACACACGCACACACGCACACACGCACGCACGCACGCACGCGCACACACACACACACACACACACACACACACACACACACACACACACGCACACACGCACACACGCACGCACGCACGCACGCACGCACGCACGCACGCGCACACACACACACACACACACACACACACACACACACACACACACACACACACACACACACACACACACACACACACACACACACACACACACACACACACACACACTTTTATAAACTCATACCACATGCTGTCACAGATGACATTTCTCCCTGTTTTCCTGCACTGAAGGTCATGCCAGGGTCGCTCCAGGAAACAGGGAGTGGAGGGACTCAGCGGGACTGCTGAACTCCTGCTGTCTGTATGGGCTGAGGGGTCAAAGGTTGCAAAGACACAACAGGAGAGCACTCAGTCCTGCCTCAAAGCTACAAAGAGCCTCTCTAGAAAGACAGGCCCTCATCCGTCAACACTTCACTCACAATTTCTCATACGTCAAGTCAAGTCACCTTTATTTATATTTTGTTGAATGAATATCTGAGCATGCAATATATCAAAAGAAAGAACAGATCTTCTGCTTTTAATTAAAAAAAAAGCCTTTTTCTAGCTTTGTGCCTTCTTTTTTGTTATCAACACATGATTGTGGGTAAGTTTCATAAAAAAAACTAAATTTAAAGCAAAAAGCTGAGAGAATCGCATTTCGTCAAAGACTGCATCCAGATCAGATTCAGAACGATGATCAAAACACAGATGGAGTAGATCGAGAGCTTCAACACCCTCACATTCACAGTCCTAAAGCTCGTCCTGGGTCGACATTTCATTCAGTAACATTAGACAGTTTTTATTTATATGCTGTTTAATGTAGAAAATCCCCTTATTTTACATATGCTTAAATTTGATATTGCTTGTTTCTGCTTTTTCTTCACCTGTGTTTTAATCAGGAGATTCTGTACTCTTTCAGAAGATGCCTAATAGCGCCCCCTACCATATAACAGTGAAAACACTGAAAGCCGGAATATTCCTTCAATGGCAGGGAAGCGTTTTCTCATAAATTACTTAAAATTCCCTTAATGGTGGGGAAAGAGTTAAGTATATTATAAACCTGAACTAAGTAAGCCAAAGGTGACCATGCAAGGAACCCAAACTCCATCAGGTGACAGAAATGGAGAAAAACTATAGGCTCATTCTGGATACCAGATCTCCTTTGGCCAAATGAACAATCATGGAATGATTTTGAATGATTTTTACATAGTATACTTTTTTTTATCAAGTAATAGATGATGTATACATCAACAAAAAGGCGTGTTAGCAAGCTAACTCTGTGAACTTAACCTTGGAGTAACCTATTCTCTCTTTTTATTATTAAATATGACAGCTAACTCACTCTAGCCGCTTCCAGTAATGTTCAAAGTAAGAGTAAGGTTTTAATCATCTCTTTTGTTATTTGTTTCTGAATTCAGAGGTGGCAAAGTGTTCCAGAGCCTCTGACCCAGCTAACCATGTTTGGCCTCCTCCGCCAGCACAGAGGGAGCTCGAAAAGAAACATTCCCTCTCTAATCCCCAAACACTTCCCTAAACGTTTCACCAGCGTTGTGTGCAGGTTCTGTGAGCATTGCTCAGCAGAGGTCCTGCTGTTTAAAGGAACTGGCTGGCGGGAGGTTTAACGTATGGCCTCTGCTAAAGCTATCAGTGTGAGTACTGGTGTGGTTTGGGCCAACTAAGCTGATAAGTGTAAATATGGAAGAAAGAAAGGAAACCAAACCCTATTTCTGTAAATGGGCGCTTGCGTTAGCGATAGCAAACCTCATTACTCAAAGACAGAAGTAAGCTTACCTTCAAATATCTGTGCTATTAAAGTAAATTCTAGATATAAACACACCAACTTTGACTACTTGTTAAGTTGATTTGCTTATACTTCATTCCAGAACATCTTTCAGCAAATCATCTTCCAATCTGCTTGTCGCAAGTACATCACACATTTTCTGATACTCCATGTTGTCATCTCAGTATAAGCTCATGTTTTCTAGCTGGCTACGCTGGAGAAATGCTCAAACCATTTATTTAAAAAAATTGAAGTGAGCCTTTTATTTATGATTACAGGTTGGGTGGTTAGATGACAGTGCGTCCATTTAAAGCAGAAGAAAATATCTTCATGACTCTTGTTGGTTATTTTCATCCTCACAATATCCGCCAACTTTGCATGTCTTGCTATGACAGCTTTGTCTATGAGGATGCGAGCTGCTTCATTTACACTGCTAAAACTAAGGGAGTCTCATGTGGAAAATCTGATGTTTCAATACTATTTCACAGTCAATCAAAAGTACAAGGTTAAAAAATAAGGAGTGCCTTTTTGGCAGCAAAAAAGATGACCAGGACAGTTGTTGGAATTGTGATTCATCTTTACAAAAGTTTATTATTTGCACATGTTTTTGAGTCTTGCCCATTTATACACTCAAATGATTTTATATCATAAAAGTTTAAGACACAAAAACAAGAAGTGTGCTTCGGATGTGTGCACAGAAAACCGCCTCTCAGACAGTGTGCGAGTACTGAATACAGACAAAGTTAAATCAAAATATCCATCTTGGTGAGCATGTACATAAACACATTCGATTATGTCGTGAACTTAATGGACAAGTTTGGTATTTTACACTTAAAGCCCTGTTTTAAGATCGTTTCTGATTAAATAGAACGGTTAAGATTGAAATTTGTACAAATGCTGCTGTCCCGAGAATTTTCGGTTTCTGTGTTAGCAGCACCCCCCCCCCCCCCCTCCCTTTATGTCAAATGACAAACACATCGAATGAATTAAATGAATTATGTGATTAGTCCTTATTAAAGCTACAAAAGTTATTCAGGAGCAGATGCTCCTGAATAACTTTTGTAGCTTTAATAAGGACTAATCACATATTTAATTCATACAGTGAATACTGAGAGGTGTTCTATTTTAAATTTGATTCTTTTATTAATTTTTTATAGTCATTTATTTATTTTTTTTCTTTACATAAATATTGAAGGACTGTTCACACGGAGGACTGTTAGTCCTAGCTGAAAAATCAAAGTTACATGGGTCAAAAAAACATGAAAACAACTTTAATTAAATTCAAAATTAAAAGTAAAAACCTGAATCATGGTCTGACCCAGCCAGTAGAGTCCTTAAATAGTCTTTCATTTTTCGCATTTCATGAAATTACAAGAGGACTTTTGTCATTGACCGATTCTTTTTAGAGGCTCTTAACTCTATCCCCACCATTGACGAGATTTTCCACAGTTTATGAAACAACGCTTCCCCACCACTTGACAAGTTTTTTTGGCAATCTGTGATTTCACTGTTATACGGTAGGGGGCGCTGTTACGGAAGAGTAAAGAAGAAGATCTGCGTAAACCAGAAGGAGAGCATAAGTTGTTTAAGCACAAATAAGTTAATGTAATTATCAAACATTCAACAGCATATAAATCAAAACTGCCTAACGTTACCGAACAAATTGTCAAATCCACGAAGAGGTTAAAGTCGTCATGAAATCAGATTTTACCATTCGTATTTTTATATGTAATATTGTAGTGTTTATTATAAATGATTTATCTGTGCACTTCATTATTTTTTTTTAATTCATGTACCCTTATAATCTTTAATCAAATACGTTAACCCCCCCCCCCCCCCCCTCGAAACGACTTCTCTTCTCTTCCAGTCAAAATCTATTACTAGAGGGCGGGGCTATCAGCCGCCTCATCTTGGTTCGCGGGAGGCTAATATAAATATGGGGTGATTCCTTCCGGAAAATTTGGCTGCTCGTCCTCGTTCTCATCGTCGGGTTCCTCAATTAAAAATGCTTCATGGGAGGGTAACGGTGGTGAGTCCGGTGGAGAGAAATCCTCCACAACTGACAGTAAACTGGCATTCAAATCTGCCTCCATTTTGTTAGCAACGCCCAACCTCCAACGATCTAATCAATTCCCGAAGGACGAAATCAAGCCCTGCCCTACATTTTTTTTTTCTACTTTCAGAAGCAGTTTCACTCGGATACACGTCACAATAAGGAAAAAAGGACAATCTCAACTTCCGTTTCATGACGACTTTAAGGCGAGACACGGCAGGCAAACACATCGTTTTTTTTTTCACTGGTCAATTTTGAGATCGTGGGATATTTGTCTTCAATAACATGTCTTCTTTCAGACTTGTGGTGAAAAAAAATTCCAAAATACACATTTAGGTCTTTATTTTACTACACTTTGTCTGTTTGCGTCTGTAGATTTCTCCTAAATTCAACAAAATGTTGTCGTTCTAAATCAACATGCTGCTCTGCGATCGCAATCTGCACCCTGTCATCACACACACCGTTGGAAAAAGCTCTCTCTCCTCTACATTGTTGTCGAATCCGAATATGGTCATTTCCTTTTAATCAGCAAACAATCGTGAAAGTACAAAGGGCATTTAACTCTAAAACCGAAATCTCATTGGCTGATGTTAATTTCTGACAACGTGATTCGTTCAGATGCATCACGTGGCGTGCTCTGGCATTTAAATGTGTGTTTTTGACTGTTTTTCTGTTCATTTGAAGGCCATAAATGCTGTGTTATAAGTTGTAATGTGATTTAGGTGGTTTGTATTGTTGTTGCTAATGATTTGATAAGATATTGTGTCTGTAAATAGTTGTTTCACTAAAAAAAGTATGAATTTTTACATTACAAATCTTTAAATGCTGTTTTCTCAAAATGAGTTTTTTGTCATTCTCCAGTAGAAACTTCTCAGCCTGTGTAGCACCTATGTACAACAAACTTTACAGTTATACACTTAGCAGTATTCTGAAGATATTTTCAGAGGGATTTGTTTATAAATCATTCCTGGCCTGATTTATGTGACATTTTAATAAAAAAAATATGGCAAGAATTGATTTTTTAAGGCTATGGACAGTATATTTTGATTTTCTAGGTAATGAAAGCATATATCCTTAAATCCCTCTGAAATTATTTTTTCATCTTGTGTGTAAACAAAATGAAAAAATAATTTTGCACCTGGCTTTATCATATGGTCAGATCTATCTACCGAAAATATATGCAAAACTGTGCATATTTAATTAGATAATGCATAATTTCCATAATTAAACATACAAATTTCAAAAACTTGTAATACATTTTTTTTATATACTTGTGTAAGTAATCAACTGAGAAAGTTTCATGGTGATATATATTATTAAAAAAAATTACCCTATTCACCTGTAGTGTCTCGCCTTAAGACTGTGCTTTGATCATCGGTCTGAATCCGATCTGGACGTAGTCTTCGACTAAAACATGATTTTCTCAGCTTTTGTATCAAAAATCCTGCCCTTTACTGGTACTTCAAAAAAAAAAAAACGCTGATGGGGAAAGAGAAGTAGATGCAATATATAGCAATGAGTATTTTCCCTGTCTGCTGCCTATAATGTCAAAGGTCGTTAGTGAAGAGTTTAGGATTATGCACGTTCTTGTCATGATTTAAAGTTTCCTGCAAAGTGTTTAGTCACATGGTGTTTACAGCTCAGTTGATTGGCTCAAAAACCTCCATGCCCTGAGCGCCCATAACGCGACAAAGCTCATGGACGACGAAGCTTAGATTTTGATTAGAACAGTGTCCTGAAGGACAGTGATGCACTCATGCACTGGTCCTCTGCACCTGATCATAGTCTAGTGTGAATGCACTTAGCATGTGGCCCTGCTGCCCCTGTTTTCCACTTCAAAGCTCAAAGGCATGTGAATGCTCAGAGACAGAGCGCTATTCTCCTGCTTAACTTCTGTGGGGAAACTTAATCCCTCATGAGGGGGGTCTGTCCTCACCCTCTTCTACCTCCCTGAGAGACAGAATGCTAAACAGCGAAGCACCACTGCCCTCTACCCAGCGTGCTTTAAAGAGCCCACAGGTGCACTGCACACCATAACAGCTTCTGTGAATCAGAGATTTTCTTCTAACCAGTCATGACCATGGCAAGTGATGAGCAACAAGACATTTACTCAATGACTTGGTTTTTACTTCTGCAGCGTTGCACACAGTAGCCCCACCAGGTCCAAAACCCCACTTCTCAATACTGTATTACTGTATTAAAAATCTCATGAAATTGCATTATGCTATTCACCACCGCCGCTCCCACCACGCGCATCACGCGCTGTGCGTAGGGAACCAAGTGCTTAGGGGGCACCAAAAATAGCCTAATGAAAAATCAATCATCATATCATAGTCATAATAATTACAATTATAATGCCGATATTATTTCAGTATAGAAATATTATTTGGCACTTTTTTAGGGATGTATATAACAAAACAGGCAGAACAAGAGTATGTAATCATCATAAAGGAATTATGCTTAGGCCACCAAAATGGCTAGCAGTGGCACTGATGCTATTTATTGTCCTGTGTTGATGGATTTCCAACCCGATCTCACGGCAATTCGCACAAATTTTGCGAGGAGGCTAATTCGTACGAATTCATACGACCTCACTTGTACGATTTACGCTTAATCGTACAGATTTTATGAGTTGCCCAATTTGTATTAATTCGTACGAACTACCTACGCCTGACCCCACCCCTAAACCTACCCATCACTGGGGTTTAGACAAATTAGCCACCTTTTACTCACTCGTGCGAATTTGAACGAATTGGTCGTGAGATAGCGTTGGGATTTCCTATTAAAACAAAACAGAAAGATTTTTAAAAAATAACAGCCAATAGGATTTTGCTACATCACATCGCCCTGTGAAAGATGCTCACTTTTCTCAATATTTTTTCCCTTTTTGGAAAGTCATTGAAACATTATTGTTTTCTTCTTCTTCTTTTGCTCTTGGTGCAAATTTGGAACGCAAAAATTATATTTGTTGTAGTTTATGTTCACCACTATAGAAGTTTACGCAATTATGACAACTTCTGCTTCGGAGAACCCCGGAAATGTGAAACTGGTACATGTGAAAGATGTTAAATAAATGTGCTTCAGGTAAATTTTTTGTGTAGTTGACAAGCATATAAATAGCTTCAAAGCTGTGGATTAAGAGCCCTAAGAGCTCTAAAACTTCCCTCTAAAACTTTTTTATTGTTATTGGCTGTTAATGCAAATACTACATATCATATATGGTAGAACATGGTGTAAAACTCAGTTTGCTCACTATTCTTCGTTTAATCCTTTCCTTAGCAGTTTCTTTCCAGACGCTTATTAAATTTCCTCTTAATGAAGCTGTCATGACAGAGATTACGGTGATGATTTCCACAGCAGCGTGGCAGTGAAGCAACTGCTGTGAGCTTTACCACAAATCCATCATCTCTCTGCTATAGTCATCAGCCATTTTTCACATTTTTCCTTGAAACAAAATGGATGCTTTACTGGTGACGTTTGGGATCAACAGCTCTGAAGAGAAATGATCCCTCAGCTGTGAAGCCCAAGATTGGGGAATTTTTCATGGCCTGTTTTTCCCTCATTCACATTCATTTTGGGGCTTATTGGATCCAGCTAAGTCCAACCATGAGGCTTATTTAGAGGCTGCCAGAAGATGAGCCACACCAGACAACCTGGCATCAGCCTTTCTACATGCATTAGTCAAGCAAAATGGGTCACCATGTGCATGCTGACGTATCTGACAAAAAAATCACTTGAAACTGCCATTTATATAGTTGACTCGCTTTGTTGACTCACACATTCTTTCTTCCATCTAAAGTCTTCCTGCCTTAAATCCCTCTGTTATTAAAACATTATTAGATTAGAAAGTGTCTGGCATTGTGCTGACACCCTGCCTGCTATCTCCACATCACAAGCTGGACAAACAATGAAAGCTTGATATTCTGTATGTATAGCGAGGTTAAGAGCATTCGCCCTGAGAAAATCCACTGATACCATCTTAGAGACATAGTTCATGTCTAAAAAATGCTTCATGCAACTATGTCTTATACTGTGAATAAACAGTCTGGATTTACAGTAGCGTAGACTGGGGTAAGATGTGCCACTTCTCAAGCTGTCCTCGAGGCAAGGAGAAATGCAGGAGAGGAAAATCCTTAATTATTTTGCAGGATTTCTGCCATCAACTGAAATGAAAAGAAATTATAACATAGGGTTGACTATGTTGAAGATAAGGGTCTAATGACACAACTTGCCCCACTAATTTTACAATTAAAAATTATAGAAATAAAGAAAACATCACCAATACCAGAAACAAAGTTTTCTGTCATTCAGTGAAATGTCTTCATAGTCCACTGCTGCAGTATCTGTCTGCATCTGATTTCACTTTTTCTTTTTCAAATGCAGAATTGCCATTCCTTCTCTCTTCTGTTTTTTATTTGTCCACATAATTTCTGCCCATCTGACTCTGAATCTCAGCTCTCTCTCTCTTTGCCTATCCCGAATGCTTTGTGTCTCTTGTCTGTTTGTCTCTCTTTCTTAAGTTGGGTATCTTTCTTGCAACAATTTTGTAGATGATATTTGATTATTACTTATTACTGTTATGGTTGTACATGTAAAAATTGCGTAGCATGCACGCAGCTTTACATACACACACAGATCTCAGATGATATCATCCTACACTCTCAGAAAAAAAGGTACAAAAGCTGTCACTGTGGTGGTATCTTTTCAAAAGGTACACCTTTTTACCTAAAGAGTGCATATTAGTCCCTCAAAGATACAGATTGGTACCAAAAGTGTACATATTAGTACCTAAATGGTACATATTAGAACCGTTTTGAAGGGTACTGTCTCAGTGACAGCTTTTGTACCTTTTTTTCTGAGAGTGTACCATAGACAGGGATCAGAGATCAGCCCAGTCGCTATGGCAGTGCCATGTTTGAATGAAAACAGGAGGCTTTTTCCCAGCAGTCAGTCTCATGACCCCTGACCTCTTGACCTTGGGTCACCGACATGGCCTCACCTCTACTGCCAAACTCTTGACAGCCTGATTCTATATTATAAACAAGCCGCCAGAGCTGCAAACATTTCACAAATGTCAGTTTCTGGGTTGGGTTCGACTTTTATATTTTTAGGTTTCAAATTAAGAGCTGTTTGACCTCTAAAATGGAAGCTAATAGGCTGGAAATCTAATTTGAGGTTAGGATGGTGTCGTGGCAGTCACAGGAAAAATCCTGACTCAGAGCACATCAAAGACTATAAGATGTTATCTACAAACTTTCCCTTGAAATTGCTTTGCTAAAGAAAACTGATCTGAGGTCACCATATGCACACATCCTCAGAGCTCCTATAGCGAAAAATAAATTATACTTAACATTTTTCAGCTTTTTCATTTTCTCTGAAATGGCTTATAAAGGATTTTTTATGTTGACCAAACAGCCTTGCAGCTGAGTAGATTTGCAATTATTAATGTAAGAAGTGTCATTGTTACATATGTTACATGCAGTTACTGTAGTTATAACTATAAAGTATGCATAATTATATACAACTAACCCTAAACCAAACCCTAAATGTAACTCTATAGTATAGACATGTAGTTAATTATTAAAGGATAATCCATATTTAAAACTTTGAGTCTGTTTTCTAGTTTGTTTTGGATGAACTAGAGTGGTGGACACAGAAATTTTGACGATGGGTCCTGTCTCGACTTTTTGACTATTTTAGAATCGCCTTTGACCGCTTCAGAGTGGCTGTCTATGGGCATGCACAAACATGTCCTTAAAACATCTCTTAACGTTTGTCTTCAAAACTGTGCAACTCACCGAAACAAATATATCGGCGCAATGTATGATTTCAATCCGTGTTACTTGCTATAGTGGAACTATTTTTTCAGATACCTCATAACCTTTAAAGTATAAACTTCCGCTCGATATTTGAGTCTGAAGCTGTGCGTTCACACCAGATGCGAATTGAGCGTCAAATTCGCGCCTGCCACGTCTAGTTATACGCGTGTACACTTTGAATCCATTCGCGCGTCAAGAGCGAAATTGACGCGCGTAAAAAACAAAAGTTTGAAGCGAAATTTGCACGCGTCACGCGCGTCGGAGGCGAAATCTGTTGGCGGCCATCTTTTTACAAGACGGCTAATATTGATCGAGCATTCATTGAGAGAGTCACCGCTCTGTATTTGCTCTGGAGAGCAGAACAGCGGCGTAGGGATCATCGTCGCCGTATTTGGGTCCACCAGACCCTTCGGAGGTGAACCCAGTTTGGCGAGTTTCACCATTTGCTCCAGGAGCTGCGCCTGGATGACGGCCGCTTTCAGCGGTACTTCCGCCTGTCCCGGGCCCAGTTTGATGACCTATTGTCCCACATTGGAGCGAGGATCACCCTCACCCTCACCCACCTAATCTGTAATTTATTTTTGTTTTGATGATAAATGGAGCCAGGCTACTACAAAAGTGATTAAACTGTCCTGTGATTTTTTTTCCCTCACACAACACTGTCCAGACACAAACTATGTTCTTGCACTAAAGTATGTTGGTTCTCTTTACATTAGAATAATAATAATGTTTCATATAATCTAGATTAGATATGGAATAAATAGCATACAAAATTAATCTCATATATTAAAATCAAGTTTTTATGTGATAAAATATTTACTTCACCACGTGACAGCAGCAAGCTGGCTCCTGATTGGTTAACGCGGCGCGAATTGACGCAGAAGTTCAGATTTTTCAATTCGCGTCAAACGCGTGAATGCACAAAAAGCACTAAATAAATCATTCGCGCGTAACGCGCCAGATGCTCAATTCGCGCTATTCGTGCTACCGCGCCGCGCTCTACGCCTCATTCGTGCCGCAGGAATTTTTTACGCGCGTAACGCGTCTTTGCATTGACTTAACATTGAAATCACTCGCGCTAGACACTCTATTCGCGTCCGGTGTGAACGCACCATTAGCACACTCCCGACCACTTGATAGCAGTAGCGCAGTAATATCAACGAGCAATGAGTCCTCCAACAGAAATCAATGGGATTTTACAAAATGCCAAATAAAACACGACAGAATCTGTATTTCGCTACGCTACTTGTTTTGGAACATCAACGAACACCACTAACCACTCGGTGAGTTGCACAATTTTGAAAACGAACGTTAAGAGATGTTTTAAGGACATGTTTGTGCATGCCCATAGACAGCCACTCTGAAGCGGTCAAAGGCGATTCTAAAATAGTCAAAAAGTCGAGACAGGACCCATCGTCAAAATTTCTGTGTCCACCACTCTAGTTCATCCAAAACAAAATAGAAAACAGACTCAAAGTGTTAAATACCGGAATTATCCTTTAATACTCAGCAGTACTTGAATGTATTATTACACTGTAATACTGACACCTTAAAATAAAGTGTAACCGACTGTTACTGTGATTTTTTCGGCGCAATGCAAAGCAGCAAGAGCAATATGCTAAATGACACTAATGTTCACTAAATAATTACATTAATAATAGCCTACTAATAATCGGAATAAACACCAATTTATTATCTGAACTCCATTTTGTAATAAATGTTCTCAGAAGCTAGAGTGTCTTGTAACTGATCATTATCACACAATCAGTGTGTTTATTCCTAATAGACTAGAATGGAAGCATTGATTTGTTTGTCGCTACTTAAACTGCAATCGCTGTTTCACATCAAATGAATAAATAGTTGGCTTCTGGAAAGCACCACAGTCTTGTGATTTGTTGACCAGAGGGACCAGTGGAAATTGCATTTGAGGGAGGAGAGTGATTTGTCCTCATGTCATTAGTCTAGATTTTACAGAAGTCTAAGCCAACAAAAAGACATGATTTCTTCTTGATAATTATTGTGATTATGTTCTTGGCTGAAGCCAGCTGTCCAGGAAAATTTCCAACTGGATCTCAAGGAACAATAGGTCAAAACAAAACAGTTGCTCCAGTTTGACAACAGTCCACTGGATGTAAATGAGTCCATTTTATGCACATGATTTAGGGTGAGACAGTTATCTTTCATTTTAATGAGAGGCTGGAAGAGATCATTTGCTGGGAACACAGGAAGAGCAAATTAAAAAAACAAGTGAAAAAAAGAGAAAATCACAGTTCCAAATGCAGAATGTAACGAGGTGAAGCAATGAGCCATAACACCTGCCTACAGGGACAACATACTTACACAAACAAACTTCAAATATACAGTAAACTTCAAAAGTTCAGTTTTAAAATAATTTCTCCTATCACAGCTAAGTCAGCCTTTCATAGGTTTATTCCTATTAAACACCATGTTTCTTTATTAAAGGGGTGGTAAAACACGATTTCACTTTTCTAACTTTAGTTAGTGTGTAATGTTACTGTTTGAGCATAAACAACATCTGCAAAGTTACAGCGCTCAAAGTTCAAAGCAAAGGGATATATTTGCTTTTAAAAATTTCAATTTCTAAGGACTACAGCAAACGACCGGTTTTGGACTACACGACATTCCATGGGATATGCTGACGTCAGCATATCCCATTATTTGCATAAATCCCTCCTCCGAGAATACTTAATAAGCCATTTTATATTGCTGTTTTGGAGATGAGTTGTCGCAATGCCGTCGAAACGCTGCTGTTATTTTCATCCGGATTGCAGGTCCACTTTGTTCAGCCTTCCTAGGGACGAGGGAGTTATGGATCAATGGTTAAAATTTATATTTAACTCGGTCCCTCATAATTATGACCCAAATCTCGCTCTCTGTGCTGCACATGTTACGGAGGAAAGCTTCCTCAATCTTGGCGAGCTCAATGCAGGATTCGCACATCGGCTTGTCCTGAAAAATGGAGCAGTTCCAACTTTACGAACAGAAGCTGTTGTTTACGGGCCACAATCTGTAAGTATGATTTATTTTTCGTCTATGTGTTTTCCTGTAATAGTTCGTATTGTTAATTGTACGTTGTAGCAAGGAAGTAAACAAATGACAACGCTGTTTGGTCTCACTCTCGCTCTGGTTTGTTAAATGCTCATTCATACTTAACATTATCCGACAAACACCTAACGTTACAAACTTTTTTTTAATCTCAACAGCGAACTTGGAATTAGTGTAAATTATTCTTTGATTAGAGCTTTTATGTTTATCTACATGCTTGTTTATCTACAGGCATGCTAAACATGGTTCTGTGTTTGATTTGGCATCCGATGTTTAGTGTTCGTTTTGGGTTAATAGTTCTGTTGACAGATATTTGTCTACAATTGTTCTAAAAATACAAAATTAACGGTGGCATACAGTCAGAAACGATCACTATAGATCCGCAGTCTTTACCAGAGACTATTTATATAGAGACATGCCACTTCCTCGATCCTCAATACAACTATATAGGGAAAACCCGTAACGCCAAAGATGGCGGTTGTATGCACATGTCCCACCCCTCCCGCTGGAAAGCCAATCGTCTGCTTTTAACAGCAAAGTCGGGAAACATTTAAGCCTATCGTCTGGTTCCACTGACGCATGCGCACAGTTGAGGTTTGCGACAGCGGAAAATACGTTACTGTTTGAAAAGGCGGCAGATTTGATATGCAGTGTATGTGTGAGTTGTATAAATATCAGACTAACCAAGTCTCCCGGAAGTTCCTGGAGTCTCCCCCATATTGATAGCGTCTCCCTGATGCCCGCACATTAGTTCAAATCTCCCGGAATCTAAAGCGAACGAGCAAGAGCTCGCGAACCGTGTAGCGCGTGCACGACAGAGAGGGAGAGAACCCTTGCGCATGCGTAGTAAAAGTATAACCTGTGGGGAAAAAGGCGTTTTAAACCTTATTTTGGGGCAAAGTCATCAAACTTTTTCAGCAATTTTTATCATATTTTACCGCTGTTTCTATACATGCAGTTTTTATGTCCCGGTGACCAGTGAAAGTGCAGTTCTGACTCTCTGCCCATTCATTTAGATAGGAGCCTGGTCTTGTTAGTCCGAAATAGCTGCCCGGAGGCGTTGCCAAGATGGCGGCCGAGTGGCATGACTTGCCTAAAAGGACTTTGTCTTTACTCAAAAAAATTCCTTTGAGGACTGTAGTATAATTTGTTAGAACGATTATATGAAATTCTTGTTTATGAAGCTTATTTTTTTGTAATTCTATAATAATTAGTACAATTAAATAACAGCGTATCTAAAAAGTAATGAGAGAACAACAAAAAAAAAAAACCTTTCTGAAACGTCGTTTAACAGCCGTTCTTGAACAGGTTCTGCTCGATCATCTTCACTAACATTCTCTGGGTCCGACTGACGGCATTGTTTATAATACACCAAAGCACAAACTACCATGATAGCAAACTACCGGTAAAGGCAAGGGGCGTGACGTTTCCGAAAACGTGCACTAGTCGGTTAGCGAATCACAACACACTGGGCCAGCTAACCAATCTGAGCCCATTGCGTAGTTTTGAGGGGCTTTACAGAACAAGGAAACCATCAGACCGTTTTTACAAGGAGGGGCAGAGCAGTGTAGAATAAAGGTAAAATATATGAAAAATGATGCAATTTTTAAAAAACGAAGCATGAACACATGTTACAGTGCACCCCACAAGCTCAATCAAGCCTTCGAAAAAATGTGTTTTACCACCCCTTTAACTAATGGTGCAAAAAGACAGCTAGTCAAACAATCTGTTACTGTAATAGTGTAGTATGATAAGTAAAAAAAAATAAGACTTTCTGGTAACACTTTATAATAATTAAACAGCAGTAAAGTACTATAGTTAATATATTGTAGTCTCTACATTGTTAATATATTAATAGGCTATATACAAATAGTGAGTTCTTTATTCATTGTTACTGTAATTGACACTTATTTATTTCACTTTTAGGGTGAAAGAGCCTTTACATTTGCCAAAAAAATATAACTTTTTTTGTTATTAAAAACAAACAAGCAAGCCCAGCCCTGGTGAAAAGTAACACAAAAGTACCAAGGCATTATTTTCCATAAAAAGTAACTTTGTAATGCAATTAGTTCGTTTTTTTAGGGAGTAGCGCAATGTTGTACGTTACTTTTAAAAGTCCCTTTCCCCAACACTGGTTAATAATACAGCCAACAGGTGTATGTCTACATGTTTGGAAAACTGGTAAAAAATGACCAAAACTTACTCGAATTTGAAGAACTGAAGAATATGTCAGCTTTTCTACTAAAACTAACACATGATAACTTAACAAATGGCAAGTTACAATATTTTTGTTCTTTAGTTGTAGCGTCAGCTATGGGCAGAATTTCAAACGCATCCACAAAACGGTTCTCTGAGTTTGGGTTTTGCGTAAAAATGGTCAATATATCTAGGAGTTTTGCAAGCTTTTTTCTAAGAAACAATCTGATAAATCAAACTTTTTTTTTCATGAGGTACCGCAGATGACACACCAAAATGTAGTTATTCAGATGATACATGAAACATCAAATGGAACTGGAACATTTTACATTGGACCAAAAAAAAAAAAAAAAAAAACCCACAGGTCAGTGCTCTCATTAGTAATTGTTGCAATTTAAGCTTGTGGGTATCCGGAGTCAGTAAGACGACAATCATTTAGTGCATTTAATGCATGTAGATTAAAAACCTACTAAAGACATGAGCAGATGATGGAGATAAAGCATGAAAGAGAAAAAGAGAAACCATTTAACTCCTCTAACACGTTCAATTAGCATGTTCTAATTTACCACATGACTCCCTCCTTCTGTGACACACACCCTCTCATTATTACGTGTCCCGTATCGTTCTGCCTGTGACCCAGAGAGCAAGACCCAAAGTTGACTTTGTCTCCCGCTGTACCCCCCACCCGAAGTCTCCCTTCCGGGGCAGGACTGCGAGAGCGCAGGCGTCCAGCACAACCCCTCCTGGGTGAGTAAAAGAGGAACTTCTGCTGACCCGTCAGGTCTGGCTGGAGACCAGGACTCACTCAGCCACACAACACAAGCCACTGAGTCAAGATGGGTTTCACAGATGCTGCTGCTGCTGTGTGTGTGTGTGTGTGTGTTGGCATACCGCAAGACCAAAGCAATGCATGATTGCTAGTCTGTATTTGCTCATAATATTAAACACTGAATGGAGATTAGCAGTTAAACTTCAAGGCCTGGCCATTTTAGCTGTCACAATCTTTTTTTAGAAAGTGTTTAACATTTTTTCCAGGTTGAAGGTGAAGTGTGTAATTTTTTTCATGTTAAAATACTTTCTCCTATACCAATCTGACAGCAGCAACAGGCTCAACCAATGGTGTGAGTTTAGGCTGGGATCATCTGACTGTCCATTAGAAAATAATGGGTGATTGGAAATATATATTTGAAGTCATTATGTTTGCAGTTCTATTTAGTGGTAAGGCCAACCAAACATAAAAAATATGTCATTTACTCATTCCAAACCCAAATGTGTAGTAGTAGTGTAGTAGTGCCACTTCCGAAACCATTTTTTGAGAGGATAACACTGCACTTGCATAATTAAAAAACTAAAACTAAATAAACACAACCAAGACATTCTTTGAATTACCTTCTGTTGTACTCCACAGAAGAAAGTAAGTCACATTTTTTTGGAACAACATGAGGTTGAATAAAATGACAAAATTTTCCTTTGGGGTGAACGGTTTCTTTCAGAGCTGTGCGATACTTAAACTGTCCGTTTCTCTCATCTCTAATATAGATTGTGAACAAACTGTTTAATTTGAGTTTTTCCCACATTATGGATAGGTATTTGAAAATACACTGATGACAAATAAAGAGAAATCCAGAGACTGTGTGTACGCGTGTGTGTGTGTTTCTAACAGATGGACTGTTTCTGTCTAGGACAGCAGTGGAGATTTTTACAGACTGCAGGAGAGGAATATGTGACAGTTTTATTTTGAGTCTTGGCCTCATCAAGGGTACACTTGTGTAATAAGACCTTTTCCCCTTTCGCCTCGCAAACCGTGAGTTGCTCACAGAATTATTCCTATGGAGGACCAGAAGTGCCTCTTATTTTTCAAAGGAGGAATCAATTAACATTGTTTTACAATGTTTTAAATTAACACATTTAAATAAATAAATCACTTTACAAATTGACAAAAAAAAAAAACATTTAAAATTATCTCTTTAATCTATAAAATGTTGCAAAGTATGTAATTTCTAAAATTAAAGTTCATTTGTTGATTGATAGCAAATTGATTGAGAATAGCAGTTGGTAAAATGTATGAAGTTTTAAATTTGCATTTACATTTTTTTTAATATTATATTTTTTATATTATATTTAATATTATATTTGTGTTATATTTTATTGGGTAACACTTTATTTTAAGGTGGCATAGTTGCATGTGCATTGTATAGTAATAACAGTAAATTATACATATTTGCAAGCAAATTACCCTAAACCAAACCCTAACCTTAACCCTGTAGTATGTGCATGTGCTTACAAGTGAATATTATTCCTTCACTTTGGCACAGCTATTCCTGCATCTTATATGCCCATTCTGGTTGTAAAAAACAAACAAAAAATACTCTCTCCTGCAAATTATAAAGCGTTTGAGAATCCAGATTAAACATTCAGTCACTACAGTACAGACAGCAATGATCATGTTTGACCGCTTTGTGTGTGTGTGCGTGTGTGTGTGCGTGCGTGCGTGTGTGTGTGTGTGCGTGTGTGTGTGCGTGTACGTGCGTGTACGTGCGTGTGTGCGTGCGTGTGCGTGCGTGTGCGTGCGTGCGCGTGCGTGCGTGCGTGTGCGTGTGTCTGTGTGTGTGTCTGTGTGTGTCTCTCTGTGTGTGTGTGTGTGTGTGTGTGTGTGTGTGTGTTGGACTTCTATGAAGAGCTTCAGTCATCTGTTCTGGAGTATATTAGCAGTGCTCAGTAATCAGTGTTAAACTCAGTACGTTGAGGTTGTGGCTCCCTAGTAAAACTCCACAGGGACCAGCGGAGCTGATTACTCCTGTGGGAGAGGGCGGATGGGCAGCACACACACACACACACACACACACACACACACACACACACACACACACACACACACACACACACACACACACACACACACACACACACACACACACATCAGCGCCGGAGACACCGGCTCCATCAACACCCGCCAACATCTGCACACACCCCTATCCAGATGTGTTCTGGCCTCGGCCCGGCCTCAACCACTCGCCCTATGAGGGCTGAACCCATGAACACAGCTCATAATTGTCATCTATTAACCCGGATTATGGATCCTGCTTGTACGGAATAAGCTTTCCTGCAGGATATGAATCAAATATCTCTCTCTTGCAGCAGGATATATCAAAAGCATTTAAGGGAGGAAAGGAGGAGAGATAATAATGAGCAGACTAAAGCTGCACAGCAAAACTCCTCAGAAATATTTGCAGTTTTCCATAGAACAAAAACAAGAAACAAACAAATAAATAAATGTCAGTTGAATGTAAAGGTAACAATTCTTTACAATAAGATTCCATTTGTTAACATTACTTAACTATATTCGTTAACATGAACACACTTTAACTTGAACATTTTCGGCTCTCTAGAGGTTAAAAAACTGCATGCATTTTTAAGAAGAATATTGTTTTTATATTGTGCTTCGGCTCTGCATGACTGTGTTGATGAATATGGCTTCTTTTCATAACTAAAAGAAAAGAGAGAGATATCTTACTGCTCATAAAACACTCACTATGCTTAAGAGTTATAACCAGTTTAGATGGAAAAGATCTCAAGCTGACGAGCTGAAGACGTTACTGTAGCTTTATCCATTAACAGACACAGTACTTCCTTGAAAATAAGTTCCAGCACAGCTACAACAACCATAATGAAACAACCCTAAACAATAGATAATGATTTACTGTGAACTCTGTTAGAGAGATGGATATGATAGTTTATCTGTTCAATAAAATACATTACTCAGCTGAGTAATAAAAACACCATAATCTCTGCATCGCTTCTACAACATTTCAAAGCCAAGCCGATGTTGATTCTTGTTTTATCACGAGCTCTGTCTCGTTCTCAGACGCTCCGCTGTTTGGCGTTTGTTTTAAACGGGTGATTCTCCAGAGATCGGAGATTTAACTGTTCCATGTCAAGCTTACACACACACACACACACACACACACACACACACTCAACTAACCCCTGACCTCCCACACCAGACACACACACACACACACACTCACACACACACACACACACACACACACACACACACACACACACACACACACACACACACACACACACACACACACACACACACACACACACACACACACACACACACACACACACACACACACACACACAACTAACCTCTGCTACTCCCACACACTGCAAAGTAGCCGGGGCATTTTTTTACGGATATGAAGAAACATTTTGAACAAAAAAGTTGCATCGTGTACCTTTAATGCATTAACTAATGTTAACTAATGGGGCATTATTTATTGTGAATTGTTTCCAGTGCAAAAGATATAGTAATGAGGAGAGAGAGAGAGAAAGAGAGAGAGAGAGAGAGAGAGAGAGAGAGAGAGAGAGAGAGAGAGAGAGAGAGAGAGGGAGAGAGAGAGAGAGAGAGAGAGAGAGAGAGAGAGAGAGAGAGAGAGAGAGAGAGAGAAAGAGAGAGAGAGACACCTCACAGCAAAGCAGTAAATCCACTTTCCTCATTCACGGCTCTATAATTAAAGCCAAATGAGATTTTTGTGGCTCCCTATTAGCTTTTTATTTCAGCCTACAAACGCAGAAGGGGGAATACCTCCAGTCAGCCATGAACACAGCTTCCTCCACAGCTTATACACACGTGATTCCCCTCCACACACTGTCTGTTTAATGTAAGAAACACTCTCTCTCTTTGCATCCCTATTGAAGTCGACAGCATGTTTAAAATTCCATCCAATATTAGATTTCACGCACAGGATAAAACGTTCTCCCCTGGAATTCACCCTGTTCCCACAGCCACCGAATCCCTCACTGGTGCTACTGAACTGGGCTGAATTACTTCACCTAAAGCTTTAGTAGCTGACTAATTTAGTGGACGACTATGCAGAGGACGTGGAGTAAGGTTTCACAGGGTGAGCGTGTTAGTGAAATCTGCAGTAGTCTGGAATAAGGGGACTCGGGGGCTCAAGATTTATGGGAAGGATTTAGAAGGCACAAATCACTACGGTCCCTGGTAATGGTTCCTCCACAGACGCATTCATTAGATGTATGATTCAGGAACCTAAAAGGCTCTGTTAGCTTTGGTCATAGACGTCCAGGACCATTAAAACTCCATTGTTGAATACACATAAGTATTCATTCAGATGTTTTAATGCCCAGCATTAGACTCCAGTAATTCCTTGTGTCAACATGGAATCCTCTTTTATCTGTTAAAGGTGAAGTGTGCAATTTTTGTCCCCCATATTCAATTACTTGAATCTATCTCAGCTTAATATGCCGAGACAACCACAGGTAGGTTGATTTCCTAAAGAATAAAAGCTGCAGTACTATCAAAACATTACTCTGATTATATGGTTAAGTCTGACATCACGCATCAAAGTTTCCAGGTCCAAACGCTCCTTCAGATCCCAAAACTACCAAAAAGAAAAATCATTCACCTTTACTTTCTATCAAGAGAGTAAAGTATATTCAAGTGAGTCACCTTCAAGTCTTGGAAACATGGAACTGTTGCATTGAAACACTCCCTGAACACATTTGAATGATTTCTGGTGTCTTCCAAACAATACGGACAGCACAGATCAGTTCACTGTCCACTGATTAACCAAACAGACGCTTCCACTAAAAGTTAACAATCTAGTTTTTCATCTTATGAACTGCCTTCAGTCCATCTCTGCCAAGTTAAAAGCTTGTTAGTTAAAGGTATTTCTGTGACTCTGTGTGTAGTTTTTGTCCCCAGTGACTAGACTTCCATGTTCTGGTAGACAGCCATAGCTGTATGATTTATTCTCTGCTAAACTGTAAAAACAAAATCGCATTACCCAGCAGAAAACTCACTACAGAGGCACAAAAGACCTAATTTATGGTATAATTAGATTCATAAGCTCAGGCTTTTTGCCAATACTTTCTCTGAAACGATCATAGACACACCATCGAATTTGCACAAATGAACACACAGACCTACACACACTATAGTCACTCAGTGGCCATTGTTAATATCAGAGTCTACACCTCTATTGAAATAATAAGCAGCCCATGTGCTACAATGATTTTACCACAAGTAAAAGGTGTTTTTAGCTATAAAGAGAAGTTGCTTTACTAAAACCCATGGTAAAATCACTTTAACACAGCTTGGAGTGGCTTTGGTTTTTATAAAATGGCAGCAATTGCAATAAGATTAAAAAAAAAAAACATAAAAAAAAATGTTTATTGATGACAATACAAACAATAAACAATTCCTCACACAAGAAATAGTTCATTAGTCTACACTCTTAAAATAAAAGTCCCAAAAGGTGGTTTTCACAGCGATGCCATAGGAGAACCATTTTTGGTTCCTGAAAAAAAAAAAAACTTTTTATTTATCAGTGAACAGTTCTTTAAATAACCATTTTTCTTAGTTTGAGGAACTTTTTAAAAATCAAAAGAACCTTTTTCCACTATAAAGTTCCTTTGTGGAATGGAAAGATTCCATCAAGCGACTGTAAGTTAAAGGTTCATCGCGGAACCTTTAATGCCAATAAAGAACCTTTATTTTTCAGAGTTTAATGTCTCATTCAATCTTAGAGAACTAGTTGGGAATATCAGTTTTCTAATGCCTCTTTAAGTCAATGTATTGGGTGGTCTGCCTTCTCTTTGTTAGTTCATACCTACATAAGTGGCTACAGTATATCTCACAAATAATTTCTCTCACATTTTTCTCGGTAAATAATCATGTAAAACAGTTACAGAATGTTGACTCATGATGGAAAACTTAAGTAATTATGCCATAATATATGATTAATGCCCAATAATAATATGAAACTAAAGGTAATTTATGAGAAATGTAGTAAAAACTCTTAGGAATGGAACATTTCAGAGGTAAAGTCAGCATTCACAAAACCACAATGAGTGATTTAGACTCTCAAGTGATTTTAAAGGTAAACAGTAAGGTATAGTTCACTGCGATGTGAAAAAAAACAACAACTAGTGGCTGCACATATATTTCTTTGTATCTGCACGCAAATCCTTAAAATGAATCATTGCATTCTACATGAATAGGCCAAATTACAATACAGTAGCTGTAAATCTGGACACGCAGAGAATGCTGGAATGAAAAAAAAATAAAAATCTCGTGTGAGGTTATACAATGGCTCTCTGTTATGATATTTATACTTGTTTCATATGATTATTTCAAACAGACAAAAGGTCAATCTTGCACACTAATGCAAGGTTCCTCAAATCTGGAGGGCCACTGACAACTAGTTGCCATATAGTTCCAACCCTAATCAAACATACCTGAACAAGCTAGTTAATGTCTTCAGATTTTTACATTTTTTATGCCCTTCCCTTGCTATCTTCCCTCACTCGCATGTACATCACTGCTTACGTTGCACGAGTGCCCACTACTCGTGAAACCCTTTCAATGTGTTTAAATGGACCACCCTAAACCCTTGATCACTTGGAATCTGATATTGAGCTGATTTATTATTTATAGCTTTTTTACCTTATGGATTTGTTTTACATACCATTATATAGGCCTGTATGTATGCTTGGGCTGTTAAATTAAATAAAAGCAAATATTAAATATGAATAAATTCTTATATATATATATATATATATATATATATATATATATATATATATATATATATATATATATATATATATATTAAATATAACATATTAAAAAAATAAACAAAAGAAAATTATAAAACAATGAACTATGAACCAATTAACTTTTTCAAATCAAAAGCGCATTCTGTGAGAACGAGTCTTTATAGCCTAGTTCATTTTATTGTTATCATCATATTGAGATGTGGGCAGTGGAATAGGGTAAAAAAAACAAGATATCGAGACGCGGTTTTTAAAGTTGTACTGATTTTAACTTGAGCGCAGCGTTGTCAGAATACCTTGTCATGCATGAGACGCTGCAAAAGACGCAAGATGCGAGCGTAACGGTTATTCACGTCCGTCTAGCGGGTTTACATTGATAAATAATAGAAAAGTACTACGTTGGAACGAAAAACAGGTTCTGTGTGAAAAAAAACTGTAAACTGTAAGTAGCTACAAGTATTAAATGCAGTTAAATGTCAAAATAACTAGAACAATATTATACACTAGAGTTGTGTGAGGTGGGGGTAAATTAAGTTTGATCTGCTGTGACGTCACCATCATGTTGCATTGTGGTCTATGGATCTAGACTCGCTCCCTCTGTCAAAATCGAGGGTCTGTCCAAATAAACTTCCCTCGTCCCACTTGACAAAGTTGAACACTCTACAAAACGGCGGCGGTGATTCTCCCTAAGAGAAGTGCTTAGGGAAGTTTCGGCGAGTGCATGTCTAAAAGTGTTAAACGCAGCCTAGAAAATTGCAGGTAAGTGAGTTTGATGATGGTTCGAGTTAAACTCTGCAGGACCGTGGCCTTCCAGGGCTGGATTTGAGGAACCTTGCCCTAATGTGATGTAATAAAAAAGAAAACAGGTAAATTGAACTGTGAAGAAAAAGTGAGTGGTGCTAGCAAGACTAGCCACCGCATTGGTACCGTTTTGCTGTGATTGCTAAGTCACTCTGAAAGCTAAGCCACTTTGCTAAGTCACTCTGAGAGGAACCCATTCCAAGTTTTTCCAAAACCCCTAAGCCTAAATATTAGAAACATTAATATGCACCTTAAGTAATCAGCAGTAAAAGCAGAAGCATTGAATATGGCATGTGTGATTGTTATGTGTGTACATGTGCAGGCCATATGCACGCGTCATACAGTAAGCGAATGCTGCTTTCACTCTGCAATGTAAAGCAATAAAGCTCAAGTCTAAAAGCGGCTTTTTAATAAATGTGACAGCCTGCTAGAGTGTGCATTGTATTACGTTCAGGATGTATTTATTTAAGTGTGAGGGTTCTGTGGAGCTTGGCAGTGTGTGTTGTAGTGTGTGTGTTTGTGTGTGTTTACGTTCCTCGTCTGAGCCGCTTCCGATCCCAGTCACTTTCCCAGGATGTGGACCGAGCCAGCGCCGGCTGTTCACATAAACTCTGAGTGATGATAGAATTTTGAGTCTACAACGTGTAGAGTAAGACTACGCACACGCACGCTGATATACACTCTCACACGGTTAAGCCAAGAAAAACAAAAGTCAAACCCTCGTACAAACAAAGCGTCCAGAGGTGCTACACACCGCCCACACACAACAAAAATAGATGTGGGTGTAAATGACCCATGCCATTATGTGCATATTTTTTGTTTAAAACTTTTCCAAGCTTAGTGCCACTGAACATTGATTCTACAGAGAAAGATTAATTTCATTCCACTAACAAAAGTAGAAAAAATACTAATGGTACCAACATGGACTTTTGGACACATACATTGGTAAAAACATTGGGTCTCATTCACTAAGCATGCATGCGCACAAATTTGTGTGTGAAATGTGCGTTCGAACGATTTTAAGAACAAATCACGATTCGCCAAAAAGTTCATAAAATGTATTCTAAATTTACGAAAAAATATAGGAACAACTGAAACCACACGTTTGCAAAAATCACTTACTCTGTACGGCAATATAGTTGTGTTAAGATGTTATATTTCATCCTAACACGACTATAATTATATTGAGGTATGTTGCATTAATTGTATTATATAATCCATATATAAAATTATATAATAAAATAATAAGATGGTTTGGGCGTGTTTTATGCAAATGACTAATCTCGTGCACGCGGCCGCTCATTTACAATACTCCAAATTCACTAACATCAGAACGATGTTAAGAACAAATTCATGTGTGTAACAACGTGTTGTAAATTAGACAGAGATTTTTTGTGAGAAGTTCTCCTGTGGATACAAAATACGAAATAATCCAAGCAATTATTATTGAATGAGACCCATTGTGCTTGGACATGCATGATGGTGTAAGGCATCTTTATATGGCAGAGTTAAGGCTGTTCTGTGTAAAGACATTATCCCAGCTAACAAATAAGAACATTTTGCTAACGTTTTCATTAAGTTATAAAAACATTATTTCTGGCAGTTCTCTTAACATTCAAAACATGCTTTAAAAAAAAATGTTTTGGTTATGCAAACATTAAGGGAACCCTCGGTTTATATAATTTTGCAAACACTTTGCCAATTGTAGTTTTTATGTGCTCTGAAAAAAAGAGAGGGAAGTGAAAGAGGAGAATATGGACGGGGTCTATAGGGAAAACAGGCCAACATGGCATGCCAATCTTGCCCATGGAGCTCGAGGTTATAGTTTTAAGATTTATTGCCATGTCGCATTGATCAATACGCAATTTCATGATGCATTTTTATTGGCTAGTCAGTAGATGTAGGTCGTAGCAGCAAACGCACTGTGAGATGATCATGCAAAATTTATGACACTGTCAGAACATTATCGCAGGCTATCTTTGGTCTCAAGACGGTGACAACAGTCGGTGTCTTCAAACCTCTCTGAGTGTACGATGTAGGACCACTGTTTAGGAGCCATGACCACAGAAATCACCATGAATGATCATCTTTCTTCTGGGACATCCCAACTTTGCAACTATGTCAACTTATTCTTTAACCCTATCCATACCAGTCTACTAATACTCTACTAACACTCTAATGAGAGTTAGTAGACATGTAGTTGCAATGTTACTTAAAGTCAACAGAATGTGTTAAAGGGACCATCAAAATAAAGTGAAACCCTGAATTGTTTCAATAAACATCTGTGTGGGCTCGCTGTTTTGTCTGTGAGTCTGGTTTATAATGACAAGCCACATAAAAGCCAGACTAAATTATGATCAACCTCAATCTCATGTATCAAAATATATATGTCAGGGTTATGTTTGTTTTTGATCTGTTTCCCTGTTTTGTTCATGTTTACACGAAGGGAAGACGCAGATATTTCCCTGCGGTTTGGCCTCTCATTTACACGAAACCGCCGTTTTTATCACAGAAAACGTTCATTTTTAAAAACTCCGGCCAAAGTGCAGATTTCTGATAACGCTGGTTATGTGTTGCCATGTCAACTGGGAGAAACAGGGTTTTGGGTTCTCAAACGTCACAATATGCGCCAGAAAATGCTTAACGTCATGTGAGTGCCCAGTTTGGCATAGTTATGATGCCGCTCGACGGCGTATTTATGCGGGTTGATGTAAATGACAACTTTTTGTTGTCTTTTTTTTTTTTGGGGGGGGGGGGGGTGTATTCGTTTCTCTGAATACCCGGCTATGTGTAAATGTGGCCTAAGTTTCACATGTTTCTTTGTTCAGTTTCCCACCTTTGTTCAGTTTCCATGGTTACCGTCATTATTAGTTCATTGGTTTCAGGTGTGTGTCATTTATTAGCTTGTTTGAGTTTGTTATTTAAGCCTCACCCTTGCCTTCACTCTTTGTCCAGTCTCTGTTATGTTGAGATGTGTTTGCACTGCCTGTTTGCTTGCTTTTTGAGTAAGAATTAAACTTATTAGTGTTTTGTGAGAAGAACCTGAGTCTTCTGTCTTCAGCTTCCATGCATGCATTGTTACAATATAGTTGTAATTGCAGTGTATATGCATTTACACCACCTCTGAGCAGAATTAAAAAGTCTGTGAAAAGACACCTAAATGCTGCTTCAGGAAGGCTTCTGTATCACCTTTTCAGTGTAAATTTGGCATAGCAGGCTATTCTTTGAAATATGTTGAAGCAATGGTTCCCAGCCCATCTCTGTACATTGTGTGTGTTTCTCTAATCAAACACAACTGAATCAACTCATTAGTAGAGATCATCTTTTGGGTACAACCAAAGAAAGACAGTCATCCAGGTTTGAAGTGCACTGTGATTAAATGATGACTGAGTTTACATGTTTGGGTGAACTATTTTAAAGGGAAAATTCACCCAAACATATACATTTTGTCATTATTTTCTCACCCTCATGTCATTCCAAAGCTGAATCACTTCAGGACCTTTTGAAACTCACGGCACTATAAACTATTGAGCGTGAAATGGAGAGGAGAGAACTCACAGGTTCATGTTTTCCTGAATAACCAATGCTGGGTGGAGATTTATGTACTATTTATGTTATTGGAAAGAATTAAGATTCCAGCGTGGCCGAGACTCACCACACAATACACATCTCAATACTCCACACACACAAACAACCTAAACATTTGGATTGAGACCAGGATACAACATGGTCCACGGGTACAACATTCACACACAACAGTATTTCATATTGTGTTCTTGAATATGGCTGTAACGGAATTAGTGATTAAGAAACTGATGTGAAATAACATCTGCAACTTCAACGGCCGGATAAAGAATACAGTATGTACATATTGATTTTGTTGGTGTTTGTGTGTCTGTATGTGTGTTTATTGAGTATGCTCTCAGATCCAGTGTCCATGTGACACAAGACACATGTGACTGTGATGTCATAATATCATCATTCAGACTGAGATCTGTCTTTAATTTCTAACTCTCAGAGAGCCAGTCTTGTTCACTGTATCCTCATTCACCCTACATGGAGCATTTGAGATCAAAATGTTACGCTACACTGACATTTCCTTTAATGTTTTTGTTTGGTTAGCATTTAATTTACATACATAAACTGAACATCACTTTTTCATATCTACAGAGGAAATGTATTTTTTTATGTATCAGCAAAACCTACAATGAAAAGGGAGATTTTCAGTGTTTAAATAAAGCAGCCATACAGTTGTTTTACAATGAATAAGAGCTGTTCTTAAACAGAAAATTACGCAGTGTCCAAAATGATTGTTTTTCTCCCAAACCAGTTAAGCTCAAACCTCACCCTGCAGCCATTTCTATAGATTTCTTTGGTCAGACACTAACCCCTAATCTTAACCATATAGTATAAAATTGGTATCCAGATACATACAGTAGCATTAGCAGTAGCTTTTGATATTTTATTGATAGCATTATTAATCAAGAATTGATCCTATAAGGTCATGAGATTTGTGAAACAGGCACAGGCAAATTTGGAAATTATTATTCAGTGCTGTATATACAATCTGATTCCAGCTCTGCACAGTGGATTCACCACAGTACTTTCTGGTAAAATAAGGTATGCAGGACAGAAGATTGGGATAGTACTGGTCACATCTTAAGGGTCAGATTTACTAAACAGGGCAAGTTAACATAAGAGCGCAATCCCATAAAAGTGCAGATGTGAATGTAAAGTTCAGCGCATGATCTACTGACGACACACACATTAAAGAACACAGACACAGCCGGATCATTTCCAGAATGACCAACACAATCTACCAAGAGCAGCGCAGGCTAGCGTCTGGTTTAAAACATGTTTTTTTGGGCAGTAAATAATGGTGCAGATACCAGTAAACTGACTAGCGCAAACCTTAGTAAATCAGCTTGCATTATTCATTTAAAGTGTAAATTGCAGGTTAAATTTTTCACGAAGATAATGCAATGTGCTTATTAAACATAAAGATAAGAACCGCCCACCATTGTTTTGTATGTTTTTTTATACCAAAATGCTGAATATAATATGAAAAGGTACTTTTTACACTCCCTCTCCCTTCCACTAGGCTGGGCATGACGTCATAAAAGGGACTCCAAGCCTAGAGCTACCGGTAGTCTAACGGCAAGTAGGCTAGCAGTTATATTGGAGGAGACCTAACTCAGCAAGCAAAAATGGTGTTGATGAATGAAATAACCCAATTGTAAACATACTCGTGAGTGCTGGCTATGAGATTGCCGTGATTCTGCCTGAAATTAGTGTAAACTATTCGCAAAACAAAAGGGTTCAGGCAGCATGCGTCAAAACCAGGATGCTGCGTGAGGCACGTCAGATTAATGGATTATTTGATGATAATTTTTACTTCTCACACCGTTTAAAAAATTAAAAACAGACAGTACAGTATACAGTACTCATAACTTCGAATTTTATTATAATTGTATTTCATTTAATATACAATAATGTCATTTTTACTTGTTATATCAAATGTGATAATTGCTAGTACATTTAAAATATCAAAATATGCTCCCCATACAAATTTTAAATGAAATAACGATGTCATAATATTGTTAGATTTACACCATTATGGAAACAATAGAGAATGAATCGACATTCTCTGTGATCGATTCGCGCTTGGGTAGCATTTTTCGACAAGGCAGCACAAATCGTCTGAACACCGGTTGCGGCGCGGGTCGAGCTGCTTCCACCAAAACGCGTTCACCTCACGGCAGCACATACTCTCCACTGCTGAGCCCATTGGGTGGCACAGCCCACACAAACACCTGTCAAAAACAGCGATAGGGACATCGATCTCTTTTTTTCTTTCTGACAATGAGCATCGCTAATTAGTTGCGATTTAGCACACGCAATATCGCGTTCTGTCTGCAGATGCCAGCAAAAGCGCCATTGTGCCTGTGCAGTGTGTGCATCTCTACAGCTCTGATTAGGACTACTAACACCATGTAAGTAAAAAATTTCTTCAGTCGTTGTCCCTCCCTGCTATTCTACATGACGACAAGATTTTGAAAAGACTTTGGCTTGTTCCCTAATGTTATCCGGGTTAGCACCAGGTTAACCTTGTCACGGTAGATGTATTTTCTGGTCTCTTCTAGTCTCGTGTTTATGTTTGTTGTATGATTGCACGTGCGTGTGGGCGTGAATGATTGGCACTCCTGATCCGCTCCAGCTGATCATCATTTCATCACCAGCTGTACGCAATCTCATCACCCTATATATTCTTACTGCTGTTTCCTCATCATTGTCAGATCGTTTGTCTTGATGTCCTCGGTGTTGGTGTTCCTGTATCCTGTCCTGCCCGATGTTCCAGTTCTTCGTTGTCTTCACCATCATCGTCTTCGTCACCGTGTCGTGTGGGTTTGAGTCTTCGCTGTCTTCACCTCTTCACCTCACCCCACCACGGATCCTGATCATCTAGTCCCTGCGTCACTCACCATCGGCTGCACTGTGTTTGTTCCCGTGTTATTCTGACTTTGTTCCTTAATAAAAGAGTAACTCGCTTTTGCTTCCAGTATTCCTTGCAGCAGACATGACAGAACGATCTGACCGTCAAATGGAAGCAGCGAGCGCATCACCCTCGTCACTGGAGGATTTTATCCACCACAGCATTCGGCGAATGGACGCCCAAGAGAGAGAGATCGGCGACACGGGTCGCGCAGTGCAAGCCTTAGTGACGCAGGTGTCCGAGCTCACCCGGCAGCTCCAACACCTGCATGTTCCCACTGCGCCGCCCACACCGGCCGTTCCCCCCACACCACCAGACAACCCATCCCAGTCAGAACCACGCTTACCTGTACCCGAGGCTTATGGAGGAGATCCCAATCATTGCAGAGCATTCATTACCCGATGTTCCATGCACTTCACACTGCAACCTCGCACGTTTAATACAGAACAAGCCAATGTAGCCTTCACGCTAACCCTGCTGACTGGGAGAGCGGCTTTATGGGGGACGGCGGTGTGGGAAAACCAAAACCCATGCTGCGCCTCGTTCCAGACCCTCGCCGCCGAAATGAGGAAGGTGTTTGACCGGGCTGCTTCAGGACGTGAGGCAGCCCGAACTCTGGCGGAGCTCAGACAGGGAGGAAGATCTGTTTCTGATTTTTCGATCGAGTTTCGGACCTTGGCGGCGGAGTGCGGCTGGAACGAGGAGGCGCAGTGGGACATGTTCCTGCATGGGCTGGCTGATCACGCCCAGAAGGAGATCTACGCCCTGGACCTACCCACCACCCTTAATGGACTTATCGACCTGGCGCTGCGGGTGGACGCTCGTTTGTCCAGGGTCGAACGTCGAGCCCAGTCCACCCGTACCCTCGTAGGCATCGAGGTTCCTCGGTCCAGTGGCAGGGACGTGGTCAGCCCCAACTATGATCCGGAGCCCATGCAGGTGGGTCGAGCTCGGCTTTCCCGGGAGGAGAGGGAGAGGCAGAGGTCCCAGGGCCTTTGTCTCTATTGTGGAGGATCAGGACATTTTGCCCACAACTGCCCAGTAAAAGGCCCAGCCCGGTAGTAAACTTGAGGCTACTATCGGGTGGGATCTCCGCCAGGAAGACCTCATCAGCTGTGACATCTACCTCCACCCTTCTCCCGGTAAGACTTAGATGGTCAGTCCACCAGCACGACTGTCACGCACTACTGGACTCAGGCGCCGAAGGTAATTTTATGGACTACAATTTCGCTCAAAGATTTCAGATTCCTTGCAAACCACTCACTCACAAGATCGCTGTTCACGCACTCAACGGACAAGAATTACCCACCATCTCCCTTTCCACTGAAGACGTCACCCTCATCACCTCTGGCAACCATTCCGAGACTATTTCATTTTATATCATGGACTCACCCCTGTCACCTGTTGTCCTGGGACACCCTTGGCTCATCCAACACAATCCCCGAGTGGACTGGCATCACAAGTCCGTGCTGGAGTGGAGCAAGGAGTGTCATAAGTCTTGTCTTGTGTCTGCTTGTTCGTCTGTGCCTATGTCTGTGTTACAGGAGGAAGCAGGGGATCTATCTAACGTGCCCGTGGAGTACCTGGACCTGAAGGAAGTGTTCAGTAAGTCTCGTGCTGCTTCTCTACCTCCGCATCGTCCCTACGACTGTGCTATAGATTTACTGCCAGGTAAGTCTCCGCCTAAAGGCAAGATATATGCTCTCTCTATTCCGGAGAGAGAGGCTATGGAGAAATACATTTCTGATTCTCTAGCAACCAAGTTCATCCGTCCTTCCTCTTCTCCAGCGGGGGCGGGGTTCTTTTTTGTGGGGAAGAAGGACGGCTCTCTGCGACCTTGTATTGACTACCGGGGGCTGAACAACATCACGGTAAAGAATACTTATCCTTTGCCGTTGATGTCTTCAGCTTTCGAGAGATTACAGGGAGCGTCCATCTTCACAAAATTGGATTTGCGTAACGCTTATCATTTGGTTCGCATTAGGGAGGGGGATGAGTGGAAAACTGCTTTTAACACCCCCAGGGGGCACTTTGAATACTTGGTCATGCCGTTCGGACTGTCCAACTCCCCAGCGGTTTTCCAAGCACTGGTCAATGACGTGTTGCGAGATATGATCGATCAGTTCATATATGTCTACCTGGATGACATATTGATTTTTTCCTCTTCTCTCCAGGAACATGTGCAACACGTTCGACGAGTGCTTCAGAGGTTGCTAGAGAATGGGCTTTTTGTCAAGGCGGAGAAATGCGACTTTCATGCACAGTCTGTCCCTTTCTTAGGTTACATTGTGTCGTCTGAAGGAATGCGTATGGACCCTGAGAAGATTAAGGCTGTGGTGGAGTGGCCAAACCCAGATTCCCGCAAGGCCCTGCAAAGGTTTCTGGGGTTCGCCAACTTCTACCGGCGTTTTATTCGCAACTTCAGCCAACTAGTCGCACCTCTGACTGCCTTGACCTCCCCCAGAACTACGTTCAGGTGGTCGGACGCAGCCGAAGCTGCGTTCACTAAACTGAAAGGCCGCTTTGTTTCAGCCCCCATCCTGGTAGCCCCTGATTCTTCACGTCAGTTCGTGGTGGAGGTTGACGCGTCAGAGGTGGGAGTAGGGGCAGTGCTGTCCCAACGTTCTCCTGTGGACGACAAAATGCACCCTTGCGCGTTTTTTTCACATCGACTATCACCCACCGAACGTAATTACGACATTGGTAACAGAGAGTTGTTGGCTGTTAAGTTAGCGTTGGAGGAATGGCGCCACTGGTTAGAAGGGTCGGGGGTACCTTTTATCGTCTGGACCGATCATAAGAACCTCGAATACATTAGAACCGCTAAAAGATTGAACTCCAGGCAGGCTCGGTGGGCTCTGTTTTTCGGTCGTTTTGATTTTTCCTTGTCCTATCGGCCGGGGTCTAAGAACATCAAACCCGACGCACTATCTCGTATATTTGATTTTTCCGAGCGCCCGTCTACTCCCGAGTGTATTTTGCCTGAAACCCTATTTGTTTCAACACTCACATGGGAGATCGAATCGAGGGTCACTAAAGCCCTAGAAGGGGTAACGCCTCCGCCCGGTTGCCCACCGAACCGATTGTTTGTGCCGGAGGGATTACGGTCTGACGTTATTCAGTGGGGTCATGGTTCCAACGTGGCTTGCCATCCAGGAGTCAATCGGACTAAGTTTTTAGTTAAGCAACGATTCTGGTGGCCACTTATGGCTCGCGACATTCACAGTTTTGTTTTGGCTTGCTCGGTTTGTGCCACTGGTAAAACTTCCAATCGACCTCCAGACGGGTTACTCCAGCCACTGCCGGTCCCCTCGAGACCCTGGTCCCATATCGCTCTAGATTTTGTTACTGCCCTCCCACCCTCTCAGGGTAACACAGTGGTTTTAACTGTGGTGGACCGGTTCTCGAAGGCGGCCCACTTTGTTCCCTTACCCAAATTACCCTCAGCTAAGGAGACGGCGGTGGCAGTCGTAGATCACGTCTTTCGGTTACATGGCCTCCCGACAGACGTGGTTTCTGATAGGGGTCCCCAGTTTGTGTCCAAATTTTGGCAAGCGTTTTGTAGATTACTGGGGGCGACGGTTAGTTTGTCCTCTGGGTTTCACCCCCAGAGCAATGGTCAAACCGAGAGAGCCAACCAGGATTTGGAGAGAGTGTTGCGATGTTTGGTCTCCAAGAATCCTTCCTCGTGGAGCCAACAACTTTCTATGGTTGAGTACGCGCACAACACGTTACCAGTATCGGCTACGGGCCTATCTCCGTTTGAGTGTAGTGTAGGTTACCAGCCACCTTTATTTCCCAGTCTGGAATCCGAGGTTGCGGTCCCCTCCGCCCACGCCTTCGTCCAGAGGTGTCACCGCACGTGGACTAGAGCCCGAGAGACTCTACTCCAGGTGGGGGCGCGCACCAAGGCCAAGGCCGATCGCCACCGGTCAAGGCCTCCCGTATACGTCGTTGGTCAAAAAGTGTGGCTTTCTACTAAGAATATTCCTCTCCGTACCGTGTCTAATAAACTAGCACCCAAATTCATTGGCCCGTTTACTGTCACTAAGATCCTTAGCCCGGTGGCAGTCCGCCTCAAATTACCTCCAGCGTACAGGAGGGTTCATTCCGTGTTTCATGTCTCCAAAATTAAACCCGTGTTTCATTCACACATTAACCCGCCCGTCCCGGTTCCTCCTCCACCGCGGCTCGTAGATGGAGAGACCACATATTCGGTCAATCGTATTCTGGACTCTAGGCGGAGGGGACGCGGATTTCAGTACTTGGTGGACTGGGAGGGTTACGGTCCGGAGGAGAGAAGTTGGGTTCCTGCTAGAGACATCCTGGATCACTCCCTTATCGATGATTACAATCGACAGGTAAGGGTGTCTGGGAACGCCAGGAGGCGTTCTTAGAGGGAGGGGTACTGTCACGGTAGATGTATTTTCTGGTCTCTTCTAGTCTCGTGTTTATGTTTGTTGTATGATTGCACGTGCGTGTGGGCGTGAATGATTGGCACTCCTGATCCGCTCCAGCTGATCATCATTTCATCACCAGCTGTACGCAATCTCATCACCCTATATATTCTTACTGCTGTTTCCTCATCATTGTCAGATCGTTTGTCTTGATGTCCTCGGTGTTGGTGTTCCTGTATCCTGTCCTGCCCGATGTTCCAGTTCTTCGTTGTCTTCACCATCATCGTCTTCGTCACCGTGTCGTGTGGGTTTGAGTCTTCGCTGTCTTCACCTCTTCACCTCACCCCACCACGGATCCTGATCATCTAGTCCCTGCGTCACTCACCATCGGCTGCACTGTGTTTGTTCCCGTGTTATTCTGACTTTGTTCCTTAATAAAAGAGTAACTCGCTTTTGCTTCCAGTATTCCTTGCAGCAGACATGACAAACCTAGGCTAGCTCTAGCTACTCACCATGACACCTGGCCAACCCTCCACTCATTTTCCTCACACCAAGCATTGATAACTCTTTGAGGGCCATGATTTCTGGCAATTTCCTCCCCTCTCTCACGCCTGACTGGTTCAAAATTGTCCATAGTCAAGCCACAAACAGAAGGAATCTAGCAGGGTATGGGTTGCTACTCCTTTTTATGACATCATCACCCAGTTACGGTAAAAAACATGCTACCTTTGAAGAAACCCCAATAAATGTTATTTTAATGCATTTTAAGACAGAAATTTTTCAATATTTACATATTGAGCACTTTAATCTACACATTAATTGGTTGTGGTGGTTAACCTGCAATTTACACTTTAAATACTCTCCTCACACACATTTTTAAAGTCTGAAAGGGAAACTCCTACAAATGCATATGCAATAAGATCAGTCGCAAAAATATCCCTGTCCACGCCTTTTCAGAGCTAATTTTTCACTGCGTGTCTTTAGTAAATCCTGACAGTAGTTTTTTAACACCAAAAGAGGGTTTGTGTTGACGCAAGCTGGTGGTAAATCTGTCCTTAAATGGTTTATTTAAAAAAAAAAAACACATATAAAAAGACATTTAAGATTAGTTCACCAAAAACTAGCATTTAACGATACTGATCCATGATCAGCTGTGAAGCTGGACTGAAATGACTTAATCGCTGTAGTTAGTGTTGTAACGTCTATAAAGAGAGAGGGGAAAAGGGCCTGGGGTTTGTGTTAAACGCTCCTGTAGATATCATCTTGTGTCTGAAGTGTGTTTTCCTTCCACACACACACATATGTGCTTGAGACCGACCCAGGAGTGCCCACCCAGAGGTTGGCACGAGAAAGGTGCTTGAGGTTTTGGGATTAGATTTTGTCAGCCTGGCAAGGGTTTCCCTGGCATCCCTGTGTGGCACACTCATGTCTTTCTCTCCGCTGCTAAATAATGGCCTGTTGAACTTGGCCAGCACTTGTTCTAATATCCTTGAGCTTTTGTCACAGGATGCTAATATCAGCCAAGAGAAAAAAGGAGGAATATTTTATGTTTTGCTTTATCAATATACATATTTTTAGTAGTGCCTGCCAAGGCAATTTTCATTTTTGGGTAGACTATTCCTTTAAAGGTGCTGTATGTAACTTTTTCACTCTACTAAAGCATAAAACTACCATGATATGTTTGCATATATTGAGGAAACATGCTAAGTTCACATACTCGTTTCTCTGAAAAACACTTCTACAGCCAGTTATTTTACTTTGAAATGTGCGTTTCCAGGCTGGAATAACCTGACAACGACCCACAACACAGCATTGTGCATGCCAGAGTTTTCCATTTCCGCATTTTCTTCGGAAAATCTCAAAGTTAAAAAACACAAGACATAAATATTCTTTCAAAACTGAACAAATCATATGAATATCTATACAAATGTTATCTTTTTTAACATTTACATGATTCAATAGAGGTTATGTGTATGACGGCCGGAGTGACTGCGGTTACACACACTGAGTGGCAAAAAGACTGAGCGACAGCATTTGTTTGAAGCGTGAATGCTGCGAAAAACATACAAAACACATTTGCTTTGCGATTGACTATACAACTAGATTTGACAAGAAATCTGAGGAATATTTTTACAGACTGCTGAAAGCTACAGAACAGAGAAGCAAATGGATCACTGCAATTCACACAGAACAAGTGTGAATTCCTATAATGGGGACCACCAAACCAGCAACCCATGCTGGTCCCAGCATGCAAAACATACCTTATGCTGGTGACCAGCAATGCTGGATTTTTCAGTAGGGAAAACACAAGATGCTGCACAATATTACAGTAATGTCCGCAGTGCTGATGAGTGTCAGAGATGACAGGGTCCCGAGTGCGAGACGCTGAACAAGATGTGATATGCAGAGCAATGGTCAGATGTCTGTCTCTAGCGCATGTTTATAGAGAAACAATAAAAAAAGCTGAGGAGATTACTGTAAACTGTGCAAAGTAATTGTGTCATGTCCATCACAGCTTAAGCTTATGCATCAGTCAAAATTCGTGAGAAATAACTAGATATAACTTCAGCATAGCATTCATCTTTCCTCTGAGTCTCGGCATTACCTCCACTTCCTCTCCAGACAGTGACCTTCACTTTCTCTCTCTCTCTCTCTCTTTCCCTCTCTCCCTCACTTCATTTTTCTGTCCTCATTTCTCTTGGCTGATGACAGGAGACTTTGACATCTGCCGATGATCTAATGCAGCCGCTCGGATCCAAATTCAACAGAATAAAAGTAGAAGTGCTCACGCTGAATGTCTTTTCTCCTCATTCGTTTCAAGACAGACAGCCGGCCTGCCCTTTAAAACCTCACTTTCGTCATTTTCATTGCTCTTTAAATATTGCTGATGATGTGAGTTGGATGTGGGATCCAGAGATGCATTTTCCACTGAGTCAAGAGACCTAGCGCAAAAAAACACGTGTATGTTCGGTACACTGCCTTCGTTGCAGTATTACCCGGCACAAACGAAGCATCTCAGTTTAGATGTTCATAAATCAGCTGTGTTAAAGAAAAAATTGGATGCATTGCTAAATGATGTGTGTGCCCGTGAGACTTGTTCTCGCTCACCTCCCAAAACAAAGAGCATCATTGTCCCCCCCCCCCCTCCCAACATCCCCTCCGGCTGGTCTCAGTGCAGCTCAAATGGGAGCGCTCCGCCAGGACCACACTTGTTTGCTTTTCTGGGATCAGTTAAAATCATGCATGTAATAAGGAGAAAATGGCTTTCAAGCCTGCCTGTAGGAAACGGTGCCCGATGAACCATTATCCCTTATTAAAGACAGAGCCCAGGAGAGACAGGAGGACACACACTAATGGAGAGTCTCATTGCTCTGCTGATCTGGGCTCAGTCTGACTGCTGTTTATTCACATCTGCCTCTATATGTCTATCTACACTACATAATAATGCCGGTGGACTTGAACTTGAAAAGCGATGTGTACTGACGTATTTTCGCGGTTGAAACAACATTCCTTCTGATGTTCATTCATGTTTATATCATGCTATAAATTAACTAGTAGGAAGAGATGATCGGTTCATGAGCAGATTTAAAGGATTAGTTCACGTTGAAAGGTCACCACATCAGAGTTGATCTGTCATTGCACATCCACATGACAATTAGAAGTATGTCCTACTAGGCATATATCCCCCAAAAATAGGGGTGGGGTGGTGATGGCGCAGTGGATAAGACCCATGCCTTTGGTGTGAGAGACCCGGGTTCGAATCCACTGTGAGACACCAATGTGTCCCTGAGCAAGACACTTAACCCCTAGTTGCTCCAGAGGTGTGCGACCTCTGAAATATAGCAATTGTAAGTCGCTTTGGATAAAAGCGTCAGCTAAATGTAAATGTAAAAAATTAATCTGGACATGTAACGTATCTGCCGTTTATATTTGATGTATCGATCTTTTTTTCTGACCAAAAAGATCTTTTTTTCTTCTTCAGTGGAAGAAGAAATTAAGTTTTTTGAGGAAAACTTTTCTGGATTTTTCTTCGAATAACGGACTTCAATGACAACCAACGTTTTGAAGTCCAAAGCAATGCAGTTTCAAAGGTGTTTGAAGTCCTTCAGCGGACTGTGCACGATCGCAGCTGAGGAGGAGAGTCTTATCTAGCGAAACGGTAGGTCATTTTCCAAAAACCAAAAAAAAATATATATATACTTTTTAACTACAATTGTTCGGATTGAGCTGATCTGCAATCTTTATATATATATATATATATATATATATATACTTTTTTTTATTTTTTTTGGAAAATGACCTATTGTTTCGCTAAATAAGACTCTCCTCCTCAGCTGCGATCGTGCACAGTCCGCTGAAGCACTTCAAACACCTTTGAAACTGCATTGCTTTGGACTTCAAAACGTTGGTTGTCATTGAAGTCCGTTATTCAAAGAAAAATCCAGAAATGTTTTCCTCAAAAAACTTAATTTCTTCTTCCACTGAGGAAAGAAAGACATGGATATCTTGGATGGCATTGGGGAGAGTAAATTATTAGGAAATTTTAATTTTGAGGTGAACTAATCATTTAACTGAGGTGCTACAGCGATCAGTCACGACACATTAAAGAGCCATAAAATGGTGTTTACATTAGTAAATACATTAGTACAGTATTTTTCACTGCGTGAGAACATGATGTGTGGCGTGAGAGCGGCATGGCTTGTCAGACGTAGCAACAGTAACTGAAGGGGGCGAGTCTTTGCGAACGCCAATTCAATTCCTGAATATGAAGATGCAAACAGGATGCCAAATTATAATTTAAAGATTTCTTCCAAGGAACACTTTAGAGATACATTTTCAATGTAATGGCTGCTCTTTTTAATTCAATGAACAAGGATTTCAAAAGATTTGAAACGCATGCAAAATCACCATAAAATATCATAAAATAAATCTATATACCTCAAGCTCTATTTACCAAGTCTTCTTAAGCCATCTAATAGCTTTGTGTAAGGCACAAACTGAAGTTTAAAGTTACATACTGCAAGTTTAAAGTTGCAGTATGTAACTTGTAACTTGGCATGGTTATGTCACGTCAGTAAACGGAAAGAAGAAGACCCGGCTACAATATGGCGTGTTCTGAGAATGCAGATGCTGATTTTAATCTAGAAAGGTCTAAACAACAACCATAGACATCTGGGGAATCAACCAAAACCAGGAAAACCTCGAGCTCCGGAGAGCCTGCGGTCAAAAAGGAACGTGACAGAGCCTGTGCTAAAACTAAAGTAAATAACTTCATGGCTTTTTAGAGGTCTTGACAACTCTGAGATCTAGGGACTGAAGAGTTTTTCATTTCTGCAGCTCAAATTGCATTTGCAATGTGCGGTCTGATCTGACTGAGCAATCATTAGATCTAAACGGGATTTATTTTAAAACATTTACGTTTTTATTTGCTCAGAAAAAAAGATATAAACGGCAGATACGTTACTTGTTCAGATACATTTTTTTGGGGGGGGGGGGGGGGATATATGCCTAGTAGGACACACTTCTTATTGTCATGTGATGTACAATGACAGATCAAGTCTGATGTGGTGGTTACTGATTCACACACGCGTTGCCGAAGCAACACACATCTTTTTTTTTTTTTAACTCTTAAAACAACAATTTTATGTTTCAAAGATGGCGATAGAGAGGCAAAAGTTCCTGCAGCTTTAAAGGGGTGGTAAAGTATGATTTCACTTTTCTAACTTTAGCTAGTGTGAAATGTTGCTGTTTGAGCGTAAACAACATCTGCAAAGTTACAATGCTCAAAGTTCAAAGCAAAGGGAGATATTTGCTTTTAAAGAAAAGGACTACAACAAACGGCTGGTAGGGACTACACGACATTCCTCCCGGGTTAATGAC
>JAPDVR010000019.1:37449939-37564939 GCA_026230005.1 Gila orcuttii | reverse complement strand
TCAGGTAATAGGATCAAAACGGCAAATTATTTATCTGTTTTTTGCCACAAAATTATGTTTTATAATGTACGGAAAGCATATAGTCTCTCTTCTCCCGCTCACACACACACAGTACAGACACACATCGCACATAAACATGCTGTCAGCTCTGCTCTGACGATTTTATCAGTACAATAGTTTAACAACTTAAAAGCTACAAGACATTTCTCACTAGTGATGCAATAACGGCTCTGTTCCTGCTGCAGATAAACTTGTGTTGCAGATAAAGAGACGCTACTGAATATGTTGAGACGCAAAGACTCAAGCGATTCATACACGCTTGATCTCTCTCTCTCTCTCTCTCTCTCTCTCTCTCTCTCTCTCTCTCGATATATATATATATATATATATATATATATATATATATATATATATATATATATATATATATATATATATATATATATATATATATATATAAATAACAGCATTAATAACTGCATTATTTTGCTCAAGCCTCTGTTACTAGCTCTAAAACGACGTTTTGGAATTAGCAACGGAGGCTTGGGATGAGATGTGTTAGAAATTAGTCCTACACACAAGAGCGTTTTAAGGCCAAAAACCTGACAAATGTCTTGAAATACATCATCTGACCAATGTTGTATGGTGTGGTAACCGTAGTATAAGTGGAATAATTGACTCTGGTCCATTGAATTATTAGAAAAATAATAATTCAGCGGCCTGTCGTCAATTATTCCTTAAGGCATTTCAGAGTTTCTCCAATTGTTTCAATTTGCTCCAAGAGGCTGTTTAGGAAATAGTGCTCAACATGTAAAAAAAAATCCTTTTAAAGTCACTATGAAATCAAAATTGATAATTATTGTCTCTTATGGAATAAGTTTTTTACTGAAGTCCCATTCTTAGGCTCTGTTTACAGCTGGTATTAAGATGTGTTTTGGTCGATCGGATCACGAGTAGACGAGGGAGACACATTCCCGTTTACACCTGGTGTTTTAATCCGTCTCTTTTGTCCACTTTCACCCACTTCTGTCCTGATTTCTTCGAGGGGAGGGTCTATGGGCGGGTAAATGTATGTTTGTTTGTTTTTTCAGATCTTTTAATCTAATGGATGAAAAATGCTCGTGCAATTTACATATGAACCTGAAAGGTGACGACAGAAAAACATTCGGAGAGCATCAGCTTTAGTTTCGGCTCTGACAGCCACAAGACCAGCCGAACGCTGCGAGTGTGTGTTAGAAATCAGGAATGCTGAGAGAACATTGTGCTTGGTATGTTTTTTGTCTTCAAATTAAACTTGGGTCTTCAGCCAACAAAGTTTAAATCCCATCTGACTAGCGCTCTTCCCATAATGTTCACGCATTAGTTCAGTAGACGCAGAGAAGACGGTCTTTTGTGGCTGTTTGAACACATTTGATCACATGAGCATTTACACTACGAAAGCAATCTGGTCGAATGTGTTTTCAACTACCTCTGGAAGTGGTTGAAAGTGGACAAGCTCAAAGCGTTTTAGACCCTGTTTATATCTGTATATAGCGTCGTCCACTTGTGATCCGATCAACCAAAACGCATCTTAATACCAGATGTAAATGGGTCTTGGTCACAATGGGTGAAGTCCATCCCCCAACACAACCTTTTGACCCTCTAGGGTTAAATTAATGTCACACACACACACTGACATCAACTCGTCGACCCTGCTGGAGATTTCCACGCAGGAGTCACGAGAGGTATCGCAGGTAGACCTTGAAACAGATTGACAGCCCAGTGTGACGACTCAGTTTGTACCCGAGCGTCAGCCAAGTTTGGACACATGAGCATCAGAGAGCATGAAAACTCTCTGCAAAGATATTCACAGGCACAGATACACACCGTGAGAAGCCCTTCTCACATGTGCTCTGAGTCACGCAAAAGAAAAATCTGCCTCTTTGCTGAACTGGCTGTTCGTTTGTTTTCACTGGACACAAATTTTCCACAAATTGATGCAATTCTATTGATTAAATAATGGGCCATTTCCTCCCATCAGACTGTCACTCTAAATGCTCCACTCTTTCACATGTGTCAGCCAGTCTGTAAAACTGCACGTCAATCCAGAACACAGACAGCTCTTTAACTCCTTACCAACTTCTCTTTCTATGCATCTATCAAAGAATCTATTGTAAACATTCAATAAAAGACACGTTTCATTTTAGGATAAGTGAACTTTTCGGAGTCTGAAAGGTTAAAATGACAAAATTCAAATGAAGTCCATGCCTCAGTCGCCATCTAGTGGACATATAATACACTACCAGTCAAAGAGTTGTATACACTTGACTGATGCAAACAAATAAAGTGTCTATGAATTTCTTCACATTACTAAAATTAAAATGATTGGTTGGAATTATGTTGAGAGCTGGAATTCAGATAAAGACGCAGCTCGTGACCATACTCCATTGTGTTTCATAGTTTTGACGACTTTACTATTCTAAAATGTAGAACAGAAGAAGATGATGATGAGATTTCAATAAGAGGAGAATAGGCTGTTGTTTTCTATCAGAGGAAGAGGAGGAAGAGGAGGAAGAGGAGGAAGTGGAGGAAGTGGAGGAAGAGGAGGAAGAGGAGGAAGTGGATGAAGAGGAGGAAGAAGAGGAAGTGGAGGAAGAGGAGGAAGTGAGGAAGAGGAGGAAGTGGAGGAAGAGGAGGAAGTGGAGGATGTGGAGGAACAGGAGGAAGAGGAGGAAGTCGAGGAAGAGGAGGAAGAGAAGGAAGTGGAGGAAGAGGAGGAAGTGGAGGAAGAGGAGGAAGTGGAGGAAGAGGAGAAAGTGGAGGGAGAGGAGGAAGAAGAGGAAGAGGAGGAAGAGAAGGAAGTGGAGGAAGAGGAGGAAGTGGAGGAAGAGGAGGAAGTGGAGGAAGAGGAGAAAGTGGAGGGAGAGGAGGAAGTGGAGGAAGAGGAGGAAGAGGAGGAAGAGGAGGAAGTGGAGGAAGAGGAGAAAGTGGAGGAAGAGGAGGAAGTGGAGGAAGAGGAGGAAGTGGAGGAAGAGGAGGAAGAGGAGGAAGAGGAGGAAGTGGAGGAAGTGGAGGAAGAGGAGGAAGTGGAGGAAGAGGAGGAAGTGGAGGAAGAGGAGGAAGAGGAGGAAGTGGAGGAAGTGGAGGAAGAGGAGGAAGAGGAGGAAGTGGAGGAAGAGGAGAAAGTGGAGGAAGTGGAGGAAGAAGAGGAAGTGGAGGAAGAGGAGGAAGTGGAGGAAGAGGAGGAAGAGGAGGAAGAGGAGGAAGAGGAGGAAGTGGTGAGCGAGGGAAGCGGAGGAAGAATAGCTTCAGTGCCTGTTGCAACGACCCAAACTACCAGCCTGTAAAAATAAATCACACATCTGCTTCCAATGAACCCCTGACATATTAATGCCCTTGTGCTTGTTATGAAATTCTTGTAATGCCCCCCCCCCCTCTAAATCCAGGGCACAATGTGCATGTGCCACCAATCCTCTTCAGCTTCTCTGTTCATCATTACCTTTATCTCTATCTATCTATCTATCTATCTATCTATCTATCTATCTATCTATCTATCTATCTATCTATCTATCTATCTATCTATCTATCTATCTATCTATCTATCTATTATCTATCTATCTATCTATCTATCTATCTATTATCTATTATCTATTATCTATCTATCTATCTATCTATCTATCTATCTATCTATATATATATATATATATATATATATATATATATATCTGTCCATTCATCTACTCATCTATCCACCAATCAAACTAGTATGTGTAGAAATAATAGGGCAGTGAGCTGGCAGAAAAATATTTAAAAGCTCATGAAAGCGTCGCCTTCTAACATAAAAAAGATTCTCCATGCAAGAGGATTATGGGTAAACAGATTCTTCAATGGGTTGTTAGCTCTTAGAATAATCTCCTGTACAGAAAGACAGAGCAACATGTGGCCCTGGTTAAAAAAAAAAATCCGACTGAAACAATAACTGGAAGAATGGCGCTGCCACTCTTTGAAGTGAGCGTGAATATGAACTCTGAAGCTGATTATCCGCAGACAAACTAAAAGGGTCTGTTTATTTCTCTGAGAAAGACAATTATCGTCCTGCGAAGAGACATGTGCGAGGCCATGAAGCACATGTAGACACTCAAACTACACATATACAGATCCAGAGGATTATTACTTTTTATTCTACATTAATATTTTATTCTAGATATTTTATCATTTTATTTAAGTACCCTAAGGAATTTTAAGATTTATACCACTACATATGCCAAAACTGGCATTTCCTTAATTGTGACTAAGGTTGGGTGATAATCATTATGTTTGGTGATATTCAGTGTATTCTTTTGTGAAGTGAATCCAAAGCATTTCTTTTGCCCTCTGGTGGCTGGCAGCAGTATAGTCATAAACCCAGCACTCTCCATGGAGGATGTAAGCCAAACAAAAAAAAAAAAAAAAAAAAAAAAACATTCATAGAAGGTTTCTGTCATTTTAGGTAGTTCTTATCTCACAGACGTATGTTCAAGAGTTAGTTTTTCCAATAAGTGTGGTTTTACTTAGTTATTTGAAACCATTAAAAGTGTGGGCGGGACCTTGATACTGATATGGCTCCACTACTGTGCATAATCGGCAACAACCATTTCTGCATATTTTGGCTTAATTTTCCTACAGTGGAAGGAAGTGGAGAGGCGTCAACCCTTTTTTTCTTGTACGTTAATGGCTTAAGGTAAAAACCAGAATTTTGAAATTTCAGAATTTGTAAAACATTTATTACATGAAAAATTCCAGGCAGGACTTCTGTGTTCATTTTGTAGTGAAACTGCAAAATGTAAAAAAATAAAAAATAAAAAAATTGGTGTAACATTATATGAAGACCATGCTTACAATGAATTATAGCTCCATTTATATTTGTTTATGAGTATTACTATTTTATAAATATATTTAAAAAGACTAATTAAGACCTATACTGCATTATAAGAACAGCTATATACATTTATATTATTTTTATAATTACTTATAAGTCATGCATTTGGTTTTTCAGTGCACATGCTCATAATCTATTATACACTGATTTATAAGTATTAATTAGTCAGTCGTATGGTTCCATGAATGTATTTATAAAAATGCCACCTGCATTGCTATTATATTATTATATTATAGGTACAATGACTTTTTAGTTATTTAGATTTATTTATGTCAAATAAATGAATATATTGTTATTGATAGCCGTGTTATGTTCTTATAAATACTTATTGTGAGTGACGATAATACAGTTACTAACCTCTATAAATGCATCATTGGTGGTATTAAGTAAAGTGAAAACATAGGATGCAATTTTCCTAAAGCAAATGTTACGAAATCATGACGAAAAATGTATCTTTTAAAATTTTTAAACATACTACAAAACACTGCAACAATAGATTTTAAAGTATCATTTTAAACTGCTATAAGCAATACCATGCATATGGCTGAGGCGACATTGATTTTAACAAATAAAAATTAGCAAACATTAGCCATTAAAAACATAATTGATAACTAATTGGAACAGCAAACAGGTATCTCTGGATATATTTTATATTTTTTTATATTATAAATCAGTGTATAATGGATTATGATTATAGTGGGCCAGACTGGTGCTGGCCCACCTGTAGGACATCACTGGACCCCTGCTGGATCCCTTTCAGTTTGCTTACAGAGCAAACAGGTCTGTGGATGATGCAGTCAACATGGGACTGCATTATATGAACAGCTGGACCACTGGTGCAGTTATAACAACCTTGAGCTGAACACGCTCAAAACAGTGGAGATGATCGTGGACTTCAGGAGGAACAGCCCAGCACTCCCCCCACTCACCATCATGAACAGCACTGTGGAAGCAGTAGAGTCATTCAGGTTCCTGGGCACTTCCATCTCTCAGAACCTGAAGTGGGACAATCACATTGACTCCATTGTGAAAAAGGCCCAGCAGAGACTGTACTTCCTTCGCCAGCTGAGGAAGTTCAACTTGCCACAGGAGCTGCTGATTCAGTTCTACTCAGCCGTCATTGAGTCTGTCTTATGCACTTCCATCACTGTCTGGTTTGGTTCAGCTACCAAATCAGACATCAGGAGACTACAACGGACAGTCTGGACTGCGGAGAGGATCATTGGTGCCCCCCTGCCAACCCTCCAGGACCTGTACTCTTCCAGAGTGAGGAAGAGAGCAGGTAAAATCATCACAGACTCCACTCACCCTGGACACCTCCTGTTTGAACTGTTACCGTCAAGACGGCGACTCAGATCACTGGCCACAAGAACATCTCGGCACAGGAACAGTTTCTTCCCACAGGCCATTTCCCTCCTGATTTATTTATTTATAATATTCAAAACACTGTAAATATGTTCATAATCTGTAAATCTGAAAATGTCTATTCTGACTAAACCCAACTGTGATACTTTTATTCTCATATATTTTTATTTTTATTTTTTATTCTTATAATTTGTAGTATTATGTTTCTTGTTGTATTTGTATTTGTATATGTCCACTGGAAGCCTCAGTACCAAAAACAAATTCCTTGTGTGTGCAAGCACACTTGGCAATAAAGCTCTCTCTGATTCTGATTCTGATTATGAGTATGCATGTTGAAAAAGCAAATGCATGACTTATAAGTAATTATAAAATAATATAAATGTAACTCTAACTGTTCTTATAAAGCAGTAGGTCTTAATGGGTCTTTATAAATATATTTAAAGATACGTATAAATGGGGCTATAATTCATAAGCATGATCTTTATAGAAAGTGTTTTTTTTCCCTTGAATCCCTATGAAAACAATGAATGGAGAAATATTTCCAGAACCAAGGCCACTGAAAAAGTTGGTGGTCGATGTTGTGCTCTATTCTCACAGCTTGCCAAAAGGTGTCATTACACACAGAGTTCACTTTACAGGATGTGTAGTAGTACAGCAGTAGTACAGTAGTACACAACAGCTTTGAACATGAACCTCTCATCTGCTGCAGTCATCTCAACTATATACTTCTCTGTCTGGAATCGAGAACAGATTAAAGCAATGTACAATTTGAAAGAACACACAAGAGGTCATCACAAAAAGAAACAGAATATTATGTTGAGCTCAGAATGCCCCACAATAATAACGGCCAACCAAGAGTTCCCTCCACACCAACAAATATGCACACTTGAGCCTCAATGTAAAAAGCTTCTCAATCTTCTCATTTGCTGGGGCAGAAGCATTGCGTGCAATTCATCCAGTGCCTACGTGTCCTTCTAAATGGATCTGACAGTAAGTCACTCAAATCCTATCAGTCCCTGTAATCTTGTCACATGTGACCAACACACGCTAATTACAGCGGTGATGCCCAATTTGGTTGTCATATAGACATGGCTGCAAGGCAACTCTACAACTCAACCAATTAGCTCTTAGCCCAAAGACAGGTCAAGTGCTCCGGCAAGAGACCCTATAAAAGACTTGGGGTCAATCCACCAAAAGTCCTAATCTTCAGCCATTACCATCGAATGTTTAGGAATTTGATTAGGCTTAACCAAAGTGGCAAAGGACTTAAAGTTCACTACTAATTATAAGAGCTTGTGATTGCTGCAAATAGGTTTAGTAGCGAACACAGAAAGTTGATTTGCTCTTCATGGTAACTGTCAAATGAGATAATTGCTCTTTGACAAAGTACTTTGGATTGACTTAGGAGCCAAATCTGTCTGGACGGGTTGTATGACTGGATCTCCCCATGATTTGTTGAGGAACAAAAATTAGCCAACTAGATAATGACATTAAAAACGTGGCTTTATCTCCTTTCATCATGTAAAAATCACCTCTGAAGGAAGAAGGAAAGCTGTCCATAACTTTGAAGTTGCTATGGGAGGATTGACCGGGGACAAGATTGTTAAATTACATGTCTGGGTGATAATAATCTTAGGAGACCTGTCCAACTTCTTGTGGGGTTAGACAATAGGATAAACACATCGGTCATGTTTACCTGGCCTGTCTTGGGTCTATCATGGAAGCCAATCGCTGAGCTAAAGACATTTGTACATTTGGTTAGGTTACACTTAGCAGAAGTATCATGCACAGAAAAATGTGCCCCCAAAAAGTCTTTTCTATTATTTTTATAAATTAAATATTAAGAAAATGTTTGAACTATTGGTGCTTCACTCTACAAAGTTTGAACATTTCACAACTATGATGAAGACTCAATATATTAACTTTTTGTAATGTTGTTTTTGTTTTCCTTTGCACTATTAATGTGATTTGTGATGTGATACAAATTTATGTTGTATAATGTACCCTGGGAAATACATTTTTAACAAGAGGTGATTGAATAAGTAAATATATTTGTTATCCAGGAGCTGGAAAATACAAACCACCCAGCGGTACATTTGAGCGTATTATCCTAACAAATCAGTGGTCTGAGTAGCCATATAAGGTACAAACAAAAGGCCTATCACACATGAATGCTTTGGCCTGAAGACTATCCAAAGATACCCCACAGCCCAGCAATACCATCAGGTAAAAAAGGAAACTGATGCTAAAGTAACTAACCAATTACAGAGTAAGATAAAGGATTAGTCCTCGGCTCATCTGCAAATGGGATCAGTGCTGATTAGTGGGCTTAAGGATGACGTAGAGGAACTGGATTCTACAATCATACAGCTCCTCAGCCGGCCACCCCCTTTTGCAGGGAAGGGAACCATCAGCAAAAGCCACGTAGCCCCCCAGCAGGTCCATTTGGGTGGATTTATGAGGAATTCCAGAGGAAGAGGCCTCTGGTTGTCAACATTATGGACTCTCTTAAATTGTGGATGGTGAGAATGGGTATGAAGAGGGGAATCCTTGCTACAGCACGTTCTGCAGCCATACTTCATGACGGATTACTAAACTAAGCTTCTGGACTACAACGTTTCTGTTCAAGGTCTTCAAGAATTTCAACAAGGAAAAGAAAACACATCAAATCGTACAATAACAGGCAATCATACTGAAGAAGAATCCCTGTGAATATATCCTTTTGACTCATTAGACACCAAAAACAAAATGGCTTTGATGCCTATGAAATTTGACTTGGCCAAAAGGGTCAAGCTTGCCCAAGGACTGTGGCTCCTGTACTGGCTCTCTGTCATGGCTGGAATCCTCATCTTCAGCATGGGGATCTTCTTCAAGATCGAGCTGCGCAAGAGAAGCGAGATTATGGATAACAATGAGAGTCATTTTGTGCCCAACCTGCTCATTATGGTGGGAGTTGTGGCCTGTGGTGTCAACGCTTTTGGGGGAAAAGTGTGCCATGACTCCCTTGACACAGTTAAGTTCACCAAGTGGAAACCTCTATTGAAGATCTACATGTGTGGATGTGTGGTTTTCTGCATCGCCCTCTTTGTCACGGCTCTGCTGTGTTTCTTGATGCAGATCTCTCTGCACTTCGCCCTGGCTGAAGGCCTGAAGAATGGAATGAAGTACTACAAAGACACAGACACGCCAGGACGATGCTTCATGAAGAGAACGCTGGATATGACCCAAATTGAGTTCCGTTGCTGCGGCAACAACAACTACAAGGATTGGTTCGAGATCCAGTGGATTAGCAATCGCTACCTGGACTTCAGCAATGACGATGTTAAAGAGTGAGTACTGATATTTTTTTCCTAAAAAGCTAAATGTTTCAGTGAAAACGTAGATAAGAGGTGGTGAGGGATCTAAGTGGAAGAGCAACAAATTTTTATGCAACTTCTTGAGATGTATCTTTTTTTCAATGATTCATTATGATAGCGAGATGTATATCAAGTTAAGAGTTACTATACATGTAGACAAATTCAAAAGGTACAGGCATTAAACATATATGTCCAAGTATTAGGATAAAGTTAACAAGGCTGATGTTCAGTGGGATTGGGGGAAGTTGTATCTTGTTTAAGGCAGCTAAGCGGATAGAGATCAGCTGATGTATATATTATTGTCCTCTTCATGAAGCGCAACCCAGAAGGTGCTCTATTGTACAATAATTTACATAATAACCAAGTTAAAAGATAACACAAAAGTTCTAACGGAGACCTCTCACAGCAGACCCCCCGTAACCTGTAATGTTGAATGCAAGAGGAATCAAATTTAAGGGGTATGTTTTGAGAGATTTCTAAGTAGATAATTGGCATGTGGGTTTAATAAAAAGGAAATGGGTAAAGGGGGCAAACGGGTCCATGGATTGGATAATCTGTCAGGATCCTATTCCAAAGTCTTTTAAAGCTTACTCTCCACACCAATAATAACATTGTACAATCTATTACCTCCCATGGAGTCTGCCCCCAATGTTGGCCACCCAAGGGGGTATCACCATTTAGGTGATAAATGATCCCAAGGAGGTTCATAAATCTAATTTAAAAAGGGGTGTTGTTTTTATCATCAGATTGGAGTTCTCAATTTTGTCCAGTAATCTCAAAGTTAATGTTTTGTTGAGATATGTTTCTGGACCAATTAATGCCAGAGAGTTCTCAATCTTTTTTTGGAATTTCTTAGCCGTGTCCAGAGCAACGTGGAAGGCAAATACTTGATGGAAAGCGTTCCCTTCAGCTGCTGCAACCCTGGCTCCCCTCGCCCCTGCATCCAGCATCACCTGTCCAACAACTCCGCTCACTACAGCTATGACCACCACACTGAGGACCTAAACATCTGGACCAGAGGTTGCCGTGAAGCCCTGGTGTCCTACTATGGAGGCATGATGAACAGTATTGGTGCTTTTGTGCTGCTGTTCATTATATTGGAGGTGGGTATGGGAGAGGAACTGGAATCTTAAGTTGAACACAGCTAACTCGTGGCCTTTGACTTAGTCTCTAGATTACACTCTTGGTGGGTAAAGAGTGTGTTGCCAGATTCTAAAGAGAGCTGCTAGATTATAAGGTCAGTTGGTGCGTAAAGAGTAATATAAATAGGTCTGAAAGAATCAGATTAATTAACTGCTTAATTTATTTAACTAACACTTTGTGTTGATGACATGACAAGGTATAACTGATAAACATTTAACATGTGGGAAGTTGACAAATAACATGAACTTGGCATAATCACATATTCATATTTTCCTCTTACAGAACTTGTCTACATTACTACTACAAAATACTATACAGTAATGCATACACAATTTAGTAGATATATATACTATTACTACACAAGTTCTTCGCCTAGTGGTTAAAAGAAATAGTGGTAAACTGTTAGCGAACATCCCGACCCCGCTCACACTGCTGGGAGCAGCGTTTAGATGAGTACGTAAATATGTGCTGTGTGCTTTCCTCTTAATAACAAAATAATCACACAACAAAAATAACAGCGGTGAGAAAACAGCAGTTAAGAAAGCATCTGTTCATAGCAATGTAGACATGTTTGCACGAGCTCTGAAATTCAGCTCTCTATTCAAATCACATTTATTTATAGCACTTCATACAATAGATTGCTTTAAATCAAGCAGCTTTATAGTATTAAACATAAAAATAAAAAATAAACAGTGTTGCTTTACATAATCGTCACAGACCATTGGTAGTTCAAAGGCGTTTACCAATCTGAGCAAGTTTTTCTGAAATGTTCGCTTTGGCAAGCTGTTTCGAACTGCCAACAACTCCAAACGAACTTCGTTTTGGTCTGATTATGTTCTTAATGACTACACACAGTTCATTCTTCAAATTTCGTTATTGTGTAATGTAACATGACACCAAATGTAAACAAAAAATTTGTTCAAGAGGGTTAACCTTAGCTTGAACCGCAGGCTTAAGTCTTAGAATCTTGATGCCAAATTGGATATTTCCTGGAAAAGTAGAGCTCAAGTGGATCGAAACATCAGAGGCACACAGCAATGATGCTGCTTTGAGCTTGTGTGGAACTTTCTAGAGATTTTATTAACCTGAAATTTTGCTGCAGGCTGTGGTGACTGTCGGTTTGCAGTACCTGACTACTTCACTGGAAACCCTGGCAGACCCAGAGAATCCTGAGAGTGAAAGCGAGGGATGGCTGCTGGAAAAGAGTGTAAAGGAAACACTTTCTAGCATCATGACGAAGATCAAGTCCCTGTGTAAAGGCAACCAGGTACAGGAGGAAGATACAGAAGCAGCTCCCACATAAAGCTGAGAGCCACGCCCCCTCCTACCCCATCATGTCTGTAGCCACTCCCACTTTTGGGAGAAGGAACGCATGAAAGGTTGATTAAAATGTTCTCTCTTAAAAATATAGGTGTATATGCATACAGATAAGATCAATACACCTACACTTTAATGAGATTCCAACAGAAATATGAATTTACACACTACAATGTAAATACAAATAAAACATAAATTAACGTTTATTTTATAATATTTTAAAAATTTAATATATCTGTACATGTCCTGATATTATTATCTAACCATTTCTGATATTCCAAACAAACAAGCCTCACTTTCCACATTCATTTATAGTAGTTTAAAGTTTGACCCTTATATTTCCAGTTTATTTATTGGTTGAGCGGATGTTTAACCCGACAGCCTCACACATGCAATAGCATATATTTGACCCTATAATATATTTTTCATCCTAAAGCCATTGTGTGCTATGAAATCAGAAATGACCTCTCTTGAAGGGGTCACATGGCAGCTTTTATCCGGCAGCTGAGGAAAAAGCGTTGAAAACAGTGGCACACACCTTGCTTTTTACAAAACACTGCCTTTAACAGGCCTTAGGTTGTCTGACAATCTTCAAAAGCATGTTGATGGTGATCTACTGGAAAGAACTCTGTTACAATGGGGAAACTCACGTTCGCCATTAATGTGTGTAGTTCTCGGGTTAAATATCTGCATCACTAGTTGAAGAGATGTGAAAACAGGCTTTCTGCCTCAACTTGCACCATTTCAGAGCGTACAGCTCTGGGACAGTTACAGAAGTTGTCAAGAGTAACAAATGTAAAAGATTCTAGTCGATTGTGTGTGATTTGTTAAGTCAGACAACCCAATCAGTTGTATTTTTTTTTTTTTTCATATTTTTGTGAATTTTTTAATTTTCACATATACCTTTCTGTACATTTGACCTTGACTTTGCAGTAATGTCAGTTTTTGTGGATCGTGTAGGTAACTGCATTTGTGAGATAAAGATATTTAATGAGACTCAGCATTATATTTTTTTGCTAAATGCAATATATACTACAGCTTGTTCCTAATGCACACCTACCTGAACAGATGTGACTATTTGCTTCTGTTTAACTTTAGGCTTTAAAATACTTAAAAGACTTCAATATGAGGGGTGAGGTAAGTGGCTGTAGAGCTGGTCACAGGTAAGAGATGTTTGGACAGTTGAATCCCAGCAGAAACAGCTTTACCTGATTGGATGAAGAGAAGGAAATGGATTTCTCTAAATGAAAAAAGACATTTTTCAGAAAAAAGCTGAACACCCATCCTCAGAATACCTTTAAGCAAAAAAACATGGATGGGAATTTTTCTTCAACATCAATATTTTAGATTAAAATATGTAAATATGTATAAAGGAAAGTGTATGGTTTAAAAACATTGTTTTAAAATGGTTTCTGATTAAGTATTGTATGTCACACTACTGAGACTGCTTTTAAATTACCCCTTTACATTATCTTAAAAATGTATGCCAAAATTTTACTAAACAAAAGACCTGTAGTCAGTTTTAAGGCTAAAAAGTAATTCTAATTGACAAAAGCACCAAAATTGTCATAAATTAACTTGAAAATGTGTCTCTTCACCTCTTCACTGCCTTACTTTCACTGTTGATGTGGTCCACAATGAAACTGTTCAATTAACACTGCTCTAAAATAGATATATTGGTGAATGTCATGAAACATATCAAGAACGTGCCATAATCAATATCCCAATCATTTTGTGTTAACACTTTAGTATGGGGAACACATTCACTATTAACGACGCCGTTTGCCTCAACAAAGCGTAATTAGTGTTTATTAATAGTTAGTAATGTAGTTGTTAAGTTTAGGTATTGGGTAGGATTCAGGGATGTAGAATAAGGTCATGCAGAAAAAGGCATTAATATGTGCTTTATAAGTACTAATAGACAGCTATATGAAATATAATAGTAATACGCATGCTTAAGCAACTAGGTAATAGTGAGAATTGGATCTTAAAATAAAGGTTTATTTTATTTAAATTGAGTAGCCTACCTGTTTTTGCACTTGGACTTTATTTTTTTGCACTGAGATACAAATACTCAAATCAATCCATCCATCCAGAAGTAATGGTCTTAGTTGTCAATTAAGTTAATTAACCAATTAAGTTGATAACAATTTCATATTAAGCTAAGTAAAATGGAGATTAAGAAGGGTGAAACAATTCTAACTTTGCATACAGGGAGAGCCCTAAACCGAATATCTGTCTTCTAGTATTTTCTCCGGGCCTGAAGTCCATAAACAGTGACTGGCTGGAAAAAAGCCGTTAATGCGCTTTCTGGAGCAGCTTACCTTCTCAGGTGAAGCTCCGGCCGGGACAGTGCGTCTCACACATGCCTAAACATTTGTGACACACAATTGTCATTACAAGTAGGCAGAAAAGAAATGTTATTATTGGGTAAGTTAAGGTTTTAGGCTGTAGAGCTGCCTGCATGCCTACATGAAATTGACCTTTGGCTGCTGCTTAATTGCGTTTTAATTTCGTTCACGTTGTTTAGTCAGGGAAGTTCATGTGCTATCGGAAATGTCCTACTTACCACTTTAAGTCGTGATTACCAGCGCATCGCATTCAAGTACTTCGTTGTCGGAAAGAACAGGAATCATGGAGGACACAAGGTTTATTCTTGCCTATTTTCTGGGAAAAACTTATTAAAGCCAAAATGATATTTAGCGTCCAATTCCCTGATAAGCATTCACTGCGTTATTGCTGACAATTCTGAAATTTCGGTCAAACACAGGCTATTTTCGCTGTGTATAAGAGATTCAATATATGCTTCAGATGATTATTTGTAGGCTAAATGTAGGCCCTACTTTAACGACAAGAAAAGATCGACAATGTGTAGCTGTAGTGGGGGGAAAAACAAATAAAGCAGCAATCGTTCTCCCCGCCATGTTTAAAGTTCACGGCGCATGCATCTCGGGAACTCCTAGCTTCCCAGTGGTAAATACCACTTGGTTCATGAATTATGCCCAATATTTACCTAGGAAATTCGCATTTACGATCATTCCTAGCATGTGAATGCGGTGGGGCAAACTGTCCAATCAGAATTAAGTATGCAAAGCATCAGGCAGCCAGTGGCGTTATTGCGGTCGGCTGGTTTTAAATCAGAATCAGAAAGAGCTTTATTGCCAAGTGTGCTTGCACACACAAGGAATTTGTTTTTGGTACTGAGGCTTCCAGTGGACATATACAAAGAAACATAATACTACAAATTATAAGAATAAAAAATAAAAATATAAATATATGAGAATAAAAGTATCACAGTTGGGTTTAGTCAGAATAGACATTTTCAGATTTACAGATTATGAACATATTTATAATATTCAAAACACTGTAAATAAGTAAATCTACATATAAGTATCACCTGAGTTGTAGGGTATTGCACTAAACAGTGGGAGTATTGCACTTAAAGGCGTATGCCTTGGGAGGAGTGTTAACTGTTCAGGAGGGAAATGGCCTGTGGGAAGAAACTGTTCCTGTGCCGAGATGTTCTTGTGGCCAGTGATCTGAGTCGCCGTCTTGGCGGTAACAGTTCAAACAGGAGGTGTCCACGGTGAGTGGAGTCTGTGATGATTTTACCTGCTCTCTTCCTCACTCTGGAAGAGTACAGGTCCTGGAGGGTTGGCAGGGGGGCACCAATGATCCTCTCCGCAGTCCGGACTGTCCGTTGTAGTCTCCTGATGTCTGATTTGGTAGCTGAACCAAACCAGACAGTGATGGAAGTGCATAAGACAGACTCAATGACGGCTGAGTAGAACTGAATCAGCAGCTCCTGTGGCAAGTTGAACTTCCTCAGCTGGTGAAGGAAGTACAGTCTCTGCTGGGCCTTTTTCACAATGGAGTCAATGTGATTGTCCCACTTCAGGTTCTGAGAGATGGAAGTGCCCAGGAACCTGAATGACTCCACTGCTTCCACAGTGCTGTTCATGATGGTGAGTGGGGGGAGTGCTGGGCTGTTCCTCCTGAAGTCCACGATCATCTCCACTGTTTTGAGCGTGTTCAGCTCAAGGTTGTTATAACTGCACCAGACAGCCAGCTGTTCAACCTCCAGTCTGTAAGCAGACTCGTCACCGTTTCGGATGAGACCGATGACAGTGGTGTAGTCGGCAAATTTCAGGAGCTTGACAGTGGGGTCTTTAGAAGTGCAGTCATTAGTGTACAGGGAGAAGAGCAGTGGGGAGAGAACGCACCCTTGAGGGGCGCCAGTGCTGGTGGTGAGAGTCCTGGATGTGAGTTTCCCCAGTCTCACTCGCTGCTGCCGGTCCGTCAGGAAGCTGGTGATCCACTGACAGATCGAGGATGGTATGGAGAGCTGGGTCAGTTTGGCTGTGAGAAGACCAGGCATGATGGTATTGAAGGCCGAACTGAAGTCCACAAAGAGGATCCTTGCATAAGTCCCTGGTCTGTCGAGATGTTGCAGGATATAATGCAGTCCCATGTTGACTGCATCAAGAGATGGTAATTCTTAATTTCTTCACACATAAGGTAAAACGTGATATTTGATGTTTCCATTAAAATTCCACCAGAATATACTTTGCACTCTCTGTGCCAAAAGGCCTATTCACACCAGGGAACTACAACAAAAATAACTAATTGGTTTCAATAATCATTTCTAATGGTGCGATCATGTCGAAAAGATCATATTTACAAACGCACAAAGTCATTGAACGCACATGAACACCACAAAGTGATAAATATGAGTGGGAAGGTCGGGATTTTCTTAAAGCCCTTATCTTTATGAGTTGGGGGAGTGTCAGTGAGAAACGTAGTGAAATAATATTTCTATGCATTTAGCAGTCGACATTGTTAGGCTTTTTTTAATTTACAACAAAATAAGCCAATTCCCTGCACAAAATATTATAGCATTTTAATATATGTAACAGTAAATTTTATATGGCTTCATAAGTAGGCTAAATAAAACACGTTAAAAAGTAAAACACACCCGATGCACATTCTTGATTCATGTAATTTTCTTAATTTAAAAACCTTGTGTAGTTAATTAAGAGAAGGTACACCACCATCTTGCTCTGACTGACTTCATAAACACGACTTCTCAACTCGTAAATACGAACTACCCAGTAGGAGTTGAATGCACCATAATTCTACGAGTCTACACCACATCTTTAATGATAATGACACAGAGGGACGATATAATTGGAATCACTTTGAGAAAGATTTTTCCAGTTGATGAAGGATAAAAACATTGACAGCAAATCAGAGTTCCCCTAATATTGAAGTCAGTGGTTCCCTATTTTGATGTATATCCATGAACAAGAAAGAAAAAAAATGTTGGGCAGGACTTAAATGAGGACAGATCAAAATATAATATCATCCCTCTGTGTCATTATCATTAAAGATGTGGTGTAGACTCGTAGAATTATGGTGCATTCAACTCCTACTGGGAAGTTCGTATATACGAGTTGAGAAGTCGTGTCATTGACGTGCACAGATAATTCATTTATAATGGCCTGGTTTCACAGACAGGGCTTAGATTGAGCCAGGATTAAGCCTTAGTTCAATGAAGACATTTAAGTAGCTTTTATAAATGTGCCTTAGAAAACATTACTGGTTTACATCTTGAGACAAAACAACAGCATTGGCATATTTTAAGATATAACAGTGCAAGTTGCTTTCAGTTAAAACTGCTCAAACATGCATTTTAGTCTGGGACCAGACTTAAGCCTTGTCTGTGAAACCAGGGGAATAAAAACGGCAATATTCCATGAAAAATATTAGCAGTTACCCTGCCAACCAGCTTAGATTTATTTTGATTTCATGGTGACTTTAAAGAGCTCATAAATGGCTTAATGGTAAAATGGCGAACAAATTTCAGAAAATTTTATGGGATATAAATTATTAATTGGATAAAACACTGATTGATTTTATAATACTGATTGATACAGACAGAGAATTATAATAATCACAATAAACAACTGCACCACCAGATAATATAATGCAATAGTCCAATAAATTATCAAGGGTATCCTAATTTTTAGTTTTTGTTCAAACAATTACTTTTGTGCATTCCGGTCATCCAAACCTGGACTAATAAGACTCTGTAAGTCCAAGCAGTCAGAGCTCCAACTCTGCGTCTAATCCTCTTTCTTGCAGCGTTCCTGGATAAACAAGAGATTTGGACAGAACTAGAGCACAGCTGAGAAGAGCTGTAACCAGTAAAATGGGTCACACACACACACACACACACACAGGCCACAAAGCCTAAGATTGTACCTGCTCTGGAACATACAGAACAAGAGCTTTACAACACAAGTCTCTTACATTGATGGTGCATCAGCTGCATTCAACAATGCATTTTACGGATCGGATTTGAGGCTGACTCCAGCTCCTTTTTCGCCAGCTCCTTATTCGTCTTACTATTCGTTCCACCTTAAAATTTTGGATGGTTGTTAACCCCTCCCCCTTGGTGCTTTTGGTAGTATTCCTTAAAGGAACAGTTGTACGGGAATTATGAGCCTGTGAATCGGGCAGCATTTTTCATTTAACAGTGAAAATATATACTCCTGTAAAAATTATCTTGTCTGCCTCTATAAAGGGTGTAAGCTACGTGGTAAATTCAACCAGAGTACTTATTTTGTATTTAAGTTCCATTTCTTACTAAATGTCTTTTTAAAAGTAAGGAGAAAAGTGATATTATGTTTGCAACTGAGACTGATTGTTATGTAATTTCTGTTCTCTATTAGAAGTTATCCCTTGCTCCAGTACTCCAATATATATATATATATATAAGACTGGAGTAATGGATAACTTCTAATAAAGATTAGAAATTACGTAACATTAAATCTCAGTTGCAAACATAATAAAAAAAATGGAAATGTACAGGTATAGATAAATTCATTCTTAAACGAAATATTGCATTACAACATTTTCTGATGTGTTATTGTTGAAATATGGTTCCAAGAACATGCCCCACCATTGCAACTTTATGTGCCGACAGAGCATACTGGATTATTCATTTCTTTATTATTTCACAAGTTCTCAAAAAAAGGGGAACGTAGAGGTTTAGATAAATTCATTCTTAAACGAAATCTTGCATTACAACATTGTCTGATGTGTTGTTGTTGAAATATGATACCCAGAACATGCCCCACCATTGCAACTTTATGTGCCGCCAAAGCATACTAGAGGTGTCATTACTTTAGTATTTCACAAGTTCTCAAAAACACGGGAACGTAGAGGTATAGATAGATTCATTCTTAAATTAAATCTTGCATTACAACATTTTCTGATGTGTTATGGTTGAAATATGGTACCCTGAATATGCCCCTCCATGCAACTTTATGTGCCGACAGAGCATACTGGATTAATAATTTCTTTATTTCACAAGTTCTCAAAAAAAGGGGAACGTAGAGGTATAGATAAATTCATTCTTAAACGAAATCTTGCATTACATAATTTTCTGATGTGTTATTGTTGAAATATGGTTCCCAGAACATGCCCCACCATTGCAACTTTATGTGCCGACAAAGCATACTGGAGGTGCCATTACTTTAGTATTTCACAAGTTCTCAAAAAAAGGGGAACGTAGAGGTATAGATAGATTCGTTCTTAAACGAAATCTTGCATTACAACCTTTTCTGATGTGTTATGGTTGAAATATGGTACCCAGAACATGTCCCATCATTGCAACTTTATGTGCCGACAAAACATACTGGATTATTCATTTCTTTATTATTTCACAAGTTCTCAGAAATAGGGGAACGTAGAGGTATAGATAAATTCATTCTTAAAGAATTCTTGCATTACAACATTTTCTGATGTGTTATTGTTGAAATATGGTACCCAGAACATGCCCCACCATTGCAACTTTATGTGCCGACGGAGCATACTAGAGGTGTCATTACTTTAGTATTTCACAAGTTCTCTACATTCCCCTTTTTTTTGAGAACTTGTGAAATAATAAAGAAATGACTAATCCAGTATGCTTTGTTAGCACATAAAGTTGCAATGGTGGGTCATGTTCTGGGTACCATATTTCAACAATAACACATCAGAAAATGTTGTAATGCAAGAATTCTTTGAGAATGAATTTATCTATACCTCTACGTTCCCCTATTTCTGAGAACTTGTGAAATAATAAAGAAATGACTAATCCAGTATGCTCTGTCGGCACATAAAGTTGCATGGAGGGGCATGTTCTGGGTACCATATTTCAACCATAACACATCAGAAAATGTTGTAATGCAAGATTTCGTTTAAGAATGAATCTATCTATACCTCTACGTTCCCGTTTTTTTGAGAACTTGTGAAATACTAAAGTAATGACACCTCTAGTATGCTCCGTCGGCACATAAAGTTGCAATGGTGGGGCATGTTCTGGGTATCATATTTCAACAATAACACATCAGAAAATGTTGTAATGCAAGAATTCGTTTAAGAATGAATTTATCTAAACCTCTACGTTCCCCTATTTCTGAGAACTTGTGAAATAATAAAGAAATGACTAATCCAGTATGCTCTGTCGGCACAAAGTTGCATGAAGTGGCATATTCAGGGTACGATATTTCAACAACAACACATCAGAAAATGTTGTAATGCAAGAATTTGTTTAAGAATAAATTTATCTATACCTCTACGTTCCCCTTTTTTTGAGAACTTGTGAAATACTAAAGTAATGACACCTCTAGTATGCTCCGTCGGCACAAAGTTGCAATGGTGGGACATGTTCTGGGTACCATATTTAAACCATAACACATCAGAAAAGGTTGTAATGCAAGATTTTGTTTAAAAATGAATCTAACTATACCTCTACGTTCCCGTTTTTTTGAGAACTTGTGAAATACTAAAGTAATGACACCTCTAGTATGCTCCGTCGGCACATAAAGTTGCAATGGTGGGGCATGTTCTGGGTATCATATTTCAACAATAACACATCAGAAAATGTTGTAATGCAAGATTTTGTTTAAGAATGAATTTATCTATACCTCTACGTTCCCGTTTTTTTGAGAACTTGTGAAATACTATAGTAATGACACCTCTAGTATGCTCCGTCGGCACATAAAGTTGCAATGGTGGGGCATGTTCTGGGTATCATATTTCAACAATAACACATCAGACAATGTTGCAATGCAAGATTTCGTTTAAAAATGAATTTATCTAAACCTCTACGTTGCCCTTTTTTTGAGAACTTGTGAAATAATAAAGAAATGAATAATCCAGTATGCTCTGTCGGCACATAAAGTTGCATGGAGGGGCATATTCAGGGTACGATATTTCAACAATAACACATCAGAAAATGTTGTAATGCAAGATTTCGTTTAAGAATTAAACTATCTATACCTCTACGTTCACCTTTTTTTGAGAACGTCTGAAATACTAAAGAACTGACTAATCCAGTATGCTCTGTCGGCACATAAAGTTTCAATGGTGGGGCATATTCTGGGTATCATATTTCAACAATAACACATCAGAAAATGTTGTAATGCAAAATTTCGTTTAAGAACGAATTCATCTATACCTCTACATTCCCGTTTTTTTTTTAGAACTTGTGAAATACTAAAGTAATGACACCTCTAGTATGCTTTGGCGGCACATAAAGTTGCAATGGTGGGGCATGTTCTGGGTATCATATTTCAACAACAACACATCAGACAATGTTGTAATGCAAGATTTCGTTTAAGAATGAATTTATCTAAACCTCTACGTTCCCCTTTTTTTGAGAACTTGTGAAATAATAAAGAAATGAATAATCCAGTATGCTCTGTCGGCACATAAAGTTGCAATGGTGGGGCATGTTCTTGGAACCATATTTCAACAATAACACATCAGAAAATGTTGTAATGCAATATTTCGTTTAAGAATGAATTTATCTATACCTGTACATTTCCATTTTTTTTATTATGTTTGCAACTGAGATTTAATGTTACGTAATTTCTAATCTTTATTAGAAGTTATCCATTACTCCAGTCTTATATATATATATATATATATATTGGAGTACTGGAGCAAGGGATAACTTCTAATAAAGAACAGAAATTACATAACAATCAGTCTCAGTTGCAAACATAATATCACTTTTCTCCTTACTTTTAAAAAGACATTTAGTAAGAAATGGAACTTAAATACAAAATAAGTACTCTGGTTGAATTTACCACGTAGCTTACACCCTTTATAGAGGCAGACAAGATAATTTTTTACAGGAGTATATATTTTCACTGTTAAATGAAAAATGCTGCCCGATTCACAGGCTCATAATTCCCGTACAACTGTTCCTTTAAGGAATACTACCAAAAGCACCAAGGGGGAGGGGTTAACAACCCCGAATAGTTAAACGAATAAGGAGCTGGCGAAAAAGGAGCTGGAGTCAGCCTCATGGATCACTTCAACACAGAGCTTTTTTTTTCTTTTTTCTTTATTTCATTAATGTTTTACAATATAGTACAATGTACCCATTTATACAAGAATTCACAATATTAACAAGTCAGTTTGTGATGTAATACACTGCTGCAGCCACTGGAAGTGTCTCAGGAAATATGCTCACCACATTAGAACCAGGCGTTTCATCTGAATTGCGCGAGGCATGAAAACTTGTATCTGAAAGAAGCATTGTGTGTTTTAATGTGCGTCTGCATCGCTGACAAATCAAACTTTCTATTCGGACTAAATCCTCAGGCCAAGGCCACTATAAAGAATGAACAGTCTGAAGAAGACCAAAGCTGAAACTGAATTAAGGATATGTAATTCTGCGTCCATTACTGCTGAAAAATGGTGCAGCAGTGTCAAGAAAGAAAATGTCCAAAATCACAACACGCACGTCAAAATCATGTTTCAGAGTGGAATTGCATGATTCCATAGATCAAGGTCGAATACAACAAACACCCGCGAGAAACACATAAATAACACGCTTCACGAAAGAAACAGAAACAAACAGTCTTGTAAAAACGGACCACCTTAGAAATCCATCATATTAGAAACATACCAACTAAACACCTGTACGTAAAAAACTCACTCACGCAAACATACGTAACCCAGACAGACAGAAAGCAGGCATTCAAAGGACATACTCGTGCTCCTGGGTCTTCCTGGCGTTGGCTTGTATTGGATGAACATCGCTGAGCACATTAATTAGGTGGCCTTAACAAATGTATTGCAGCATTTGAGATGACGGGGCAGAGAAGATGCTCTGTCCTACAGGTGGCGCTATCCCTGCATGGGACATTTGTGCTTACTTGAAGGGCAGCACCACCATTCAATTCCTAAGCGATTCGAGAACTGTCTTGCGAAACCTATATATGTAACCAAAATACCTGGAAAATAATTTAATATTACTTGAAGAAGAAATTAAATAGCATTCCTATGAAGAATATCTGTGTTGCGAAGGAACCCTTATTGTTAAGGTTCAATACCTTGGCTATGTGTCTCTTCAAATATGTATTTATATCATATTTAAAAGAAAAAAGGGAGCGAAAACCACCCCCACCCCCTAACAAAAAATGTCATGCATTCATCCAGTCAAAGGGGTGGAGGAAGAGCAAGAGGTCTTGGTGACGCCTTGGCAACCTCTAGCCCTGTGTGTTAAGTGTGAGAACACGTCATGTGACTTCACAGGTGCTGCCAGTCGATGCCCACCAGAGTCTGATTGGCCTCCTGGGCGTGGCCGATCTCCTCAGTGATGCTGTGCTGGCGCCACAGCTTCTGGATCTTTCTGTAGCGCTCTTGGCACAAGTGTAATGGGTTTCCCCGTCTAAGAGAGACAAAACACAACACTTGATCTCACACAACTGTTAGAAATAACCATATGTGTGAAAGATCAGAAGTAGAGGTGTACCTTAGCCCTTGGTCTGTTTCCCCATAGTCGTCCAGGTATGGGGGAGCATAAAAACAGCCCTTAGTTTTGCCAGCCAGGAACAGGACCTGACTTTCCCGCACCCTGACACACAAACATATACAAATTAAACCCTGCTGACAAATACAACGCAAAAAGCCACATTGTTGAAAGCTAAAGTGATCTGATCATGGGCATGAATGGGAAAAATCCACCCAACTCCTTCTAATAAAATCTCCAAAAATCCATAACAGCGTCTCAAAGCGAGCCATTGTGTCTATTGTATTGTCCATTAGGACACGCCCACGACTGCTGATGACTCTGTCCTATTAGCACAGATCCCACTGAGTGATCCGCACAGTCCATGTTTATATCCTCGCTACAGATATGTCTCTGCTACGTTAACATTACAACTGTTCTGTTGTTGGCTGTAAAAATGAACATAAGATTCTCCATAAACTCCCAGCATTTGAGCCACTGAGGACGCAATGGATTCATTTTATTTATGAAAGGAATGTGCCAAAGAACACAGGTCAATTTGTATTAAGCAAATCATTTTACGCTGCTGGACTGCTTTGCAACAGGGGTCAGTGCAACGCAGTATTTGCAAAAAACAAACAAACAATGATTTGGATCAAAGATGGATCAATACCAACTGTTCAATCCAACTTCACACCCAGAACACACAAGTATCACACTTTATATTTTATGTTTGCAAATTGCCTTTCTGAAAGTGCTTGTCTCTGACTATTCACAGACACCAGAGCTAGGTCTTTATTTTTAACCTGGAAACGCTCACCGTCAATAACTTATAAATACACCCTTTTTATGCACAATTCAGTTTTGTTGTTGTCGGAGTCTCTGAAGCATGAGCTGTAAAGGCTCTGCCCTCTTCTGGAATGTGGTTGGGGAGCGGCATTGAACAATAGATAACAGCATGTTTTTGCTCCCAACCAAGAAGGGGGATTTATGGTATGCTATAATAAATGATCTGTGGGGTATTTTGAGCTGAAACTTCACAGACACATTCTGGAGACACACGAGACTTAAAGTAAATCTTGTAAAAAGGGGCAAACTAGGTCCCCTTTAAAAGTCACAAAGTTCTAAAGTTTGTCCCATGTCAAATATAGCTATTGTACCTCCAAAGACCGTAATGTGGCATATTTGAGTAAAGCGGCATATTTGAGTAAAGCAGCTAATAAAAAAAAGGAGGACAGAACTTAAGAGCATACAAATTGGGTATTATATTGGAGAAGTCATTAAAGTAGTGGTCGACCGATATGGGTTTTTTGATGGCCGATAGCCGATATAAAGCCGAAATTTATATATCAAACATATATATACACACACACATATACATATATATACACACACACACACACATATATATATATATATATATATACACACACACATATATACACACACACAGGTCCTTCTCAAAAAATTAGCATATTGTGATAAAGTTCATTATTTTCCATAATGTGATGATAAAAATTTAACTTTCATATATTTTAGATTCATTGCACACCAACTGAAATATTTCAGGTCTTTTATTGTTTTAATACTGATGATTTTGGCATACAGTTCATGAAAACCCCAAATTCCTGTCTCAAAAAATTAGCATATCATGAAAAGGGTCACTAAACGAGCTATTAACCTAATCATCTGAATCAACTAATTAATTCTAAACACCTGCAAACGATTCTTGAGGCTTTTAAAAACTCCCAGCCTGTTTCATTACTCAAAACCGCAATCATGGGTAAGACTGCCGACCTGACTGCTGTCCAGAAGGCCATCATTGACACCCTCAAGCAAGAGGGTAAGACAGAAAGAAATTTCTGAACAAATAGGCTGTTCCCAGAGTGCTGTATCAAGGCACCTCAGTGGGAAGTCTGTGGGAAGGAAAAAGTGTGGCAAAAAACGCTGCACAACGAGAAGAGGTGACCGGACCCTGAGGAAGATTGTGGAGAAGGACCGATTCCAGACCTTGGGGACCTGCGGAAGCAGTGGACTGAGTCTGGAGTAGAAACATCCAGAGCCACCGTGCACAGGCGTGTGCAGGAAATGGGCTACAGGTGCCGCATTCCCCAGGTCAAGCCACTTTTGAACCAGAAACAGCGGCAGAAGCGCCTGACCTGGGCTACAAATAAGCAGCACTGGACTGTTGCTCAGTTTTGCATGTCATTCGGAAATCAAGGTGCCAGAGTCTGGAGGAAGACTGGGGAGAAGGAAATGCCAAAATGCCTGAAGTCCAGTGTCAAGTACCCACAGTCAGTGATGGTCTGGGGTGCCATGTCAGCTGCTGGTGTTGGTCCACTGTGTTTTATCAAGGGCAGGGTCAATGCAGCTAGCTATCAGGAGATTTTGGAGCACTTCATGCTTCCATCTGCTGAAAAGCTTTATAGAGATGAAGATTTCATTTTTCAGCACGACCTGGCACCTGCTCACAGTGCCAAAACCACTGGTAAATGGTTTACTGACCATGGTATTACTGTGCTCAATTGGCCTGCCAACTCTCCTGACCTGAACCCCATAGAGAATCTGTGGGATATTGTGAAGAGAAAGTTGAGAGACGCCAGACCCAACACTCTGGATGAGCTTAAGGCCGCTATCGAAGCATCCTGGGCCTCCATAACACCTCAGCAGTGTCACAGGCTGATTGCCTCCATGCCACGCCGCATTGAAGCAGTCATTTCTGCAAAAGGATTCCCGACCAAGTATTGACTATTGAGTGCATAACTGAACATAATTATTTGAAGGTTGACTTTTTTTTGTATTAAAAACACTACTTTTATTGGTCGGATGAAATATGCTAATTTTTTGAGACAGGAATTTGGGGTTTTCATGAGCTGTATGCCAAAATCATCAGTATTAAAACAATAAAAGACCTGAAATATTTCAGTTGGTGTGCAATGAATCTAAAATATGTGAAAGTTAAATTTTTATCATTACATTATGGAAAATAATTAACTTCATAACAATATGCATATATATACACATATATATATACACATATATATATATATATATATACACACACTTTATATTTATATAAATCAATATTTAATAAATTAGATAAATTTAATAAATATTTAAAATAAACATGCTTAGGCCCTATACTTTAGATGGCAACTTCTTGAATCTGCAATCCTATTACAGTATTTTTCACAAATAAAGTAATTGTTTAAAAATATATGAATATGTGAATAAAAAGGAAGTAAACACTGTAACAGGGCACTCAGTAATCTGGTAATTTCATGCGCACTGATAATCATATTTTTTTCACTTTGACTTTTGACAAGGTAACGCTAATTTTACATACATTCACTTTCTTTGATTACCAGTTCTGTAGCCACTGGTTCTGTCTAACAAAGTATTAGATATGAATGACAGAGAGACGGAGAATGTGAGTGAGCGCTGTGTGATCAGATTCAGGCGCTGCCATTCTCTTCTGCCGTTCTCTTCTCTTCTCTTCAGAGGAGAACTGGCCCCCGACTGAGCCTGGGTTCTCCCAAGGTTTTTTTTTCTCCATTGGGTCATCTGATGGGGTGTTAGGACAGCATTAGGTCACTGGATGGAGTTTTTCGGTTCCTTGCCACTGTTGCCTTTGGCTTGCTCAAATTAAATTAAATTCAAATTAATTAACCAATCATACCATTGATCAGCTCTACCAAACTTGGATGTCTTTTTTCCAGTAATAAACAAACATTGTTAAGTTGTTTTGATTGATACTGTGAAGCAGCTTTGATACAATCTGTATTGTGAAAAGCGCTATATAAATATATTTGACTTGACTTGACTCTTCTCAGGTGCTGGTGTTCTTAGCGCCGCCAGTCAAAATAAAAGTCTGCAGCGCCGTCAAAATAAAAGTCCCGCTTCCAACACATCGGCCAATCAGAAAAACTTAGCGGCCGATGCCGATATTTTAAAACCGACCACTACATTAAAGTAATTACATTTTGACCCAGCCCTGACAAATTTGTCACAATGAGACCTAGATTTTTAATTTCTTTAAAGGGTTAGTTCACCCAAAAATGAAAATTATGTCATTAACGACTCACCCTCATGTCGTTCCAAGCCCGTAAGACCTCCGTTCATCTTCGGAACACAGTTTAAGGAGAGCTCTCTGTCCCTCCATTGAAAATCTTTGTACCATATACTGTCCTTGTCCAGAAAGGCAATAAAGACATCAAAGTAGTCCATGTGACCTCAGTGGGTTAGTTAGAATTTTTTTAATCATCGAAAATACATTTTGTTCCAAAAATAACAAAAACGACGACTTTATTCAGCATTGTATTCTCTTCCGGTTCTGTTGTCAATCCGTGTTCATGAGTCCGCTGACGTAAGATGCTGCTGACGTGTTATCTGGTGCGTCAGTGTATTCGGGTTCAAATAAATATGTCTGGTTAAAAAAAAATGCAAGTCTTCCCCTGTGTCGAAATCCTTAGACATGTTTGCAAATATTGTTTTGTTTACAGCGTGCGTCTCCCTCAGACTGTAAACGAAGCTCGGGCGCACCAGATACACGTCAGCTCGTCTTACGTCAGCTCGTCTTACGTCAGTGGACTCATGAACACGGATTGACAACAGAACCGGAAAAGAATACAATGCTGAATAAAGTCGTCGTTTTTGTTATTTTTGGAACAAAATGTATTTTCGATGCTTCAAAAAATTCTAACTAACCCACTGAAGTCACATGGACTACTTTGATGATGTCTTTATTGCCTTTCTGGACAAGGACAGTATATGGTACATAGATTTTCAATGGAGGGACAGAGACCTCTCGGACTGAATCTAAAATATCTTAAACTGTGTTCCGAAGATGAACGGAGGTCTTACGGGCTTGGAACGACATGAGGGTGAGTCGTAAATGACATAATTTTCATTTTTGGGTGAACTAACCCTTTAAAATAGAATTCAACGTAAAACCTCAGCGGCCATATATTGTGGCTATTTTACAATGGCTTTGAGCATGGCTTCCATTGTAATAGTCTGTTAAACTAGTTGTGTGTCACGCATGTGTCTGTAGTCTGTCACCTTAAAGGGATAAAAAAAAAAAAATTACCTCATGATTTACTCACCCTCAAGCCATCCTAGGTGTATATGACATTCTTATATTAAAAAATGTCCTGGCTAATCCAAGCTTTATAATGTCAGTGAATGGGAGGCCAAAATGTGAAGAAAAAAGTGCATCCATCCATCATAAAAGTGCTCCACACGGCTCTGCGGGGGTTAATAAAGGCCTTCTGAAGCAAAGCTATGGGTTTGTGTCAGAAAAAAACTCAAGCTCCTTTTCTCATATCGAAATCCTCCGACATTTCTCTTTAAAATGTTTTGTTTTAGACTTCTAATTTTTGACTGGTGTTTTGTTTTGCTCTATCCTCTGCACTTCCGTGTTCGTCAATGCGTCCCGAGTCAGGTCAGGGGTCATGGCCCTTTCAGACAGGTCGCAGAATGCGCTGCGCTATGAAACCCATTTATTTCAATGGCTTGCGCACGCCGCGGTCAAAGTTCAAAATAATTCCACTTTCGCTACTGCGCTCTGTGACGATTACCCGCGCAGCCAATAGAAACAGGTCATCCAAACAAGCGCGGAAATCAAAAAGGATGGACAGCTTGTATTGTGTTTCTGAATTTCCTTCCTCTTCCTTGCTGCTCTCTTTCTTTTTCTCACTAGCAGGACTAGTGCTATCGCTCACTTCTTAGCACGGGACAGATACTTAGTTTGCTTTGCTGCTGAAAGGAGGAACAACAATCAAATAACTAGACGTATAGAACTCCCGCTAAAAATGTTTTGAAAACCTACTTTGCTCTGGCCAGCATAGCGCAAATCGCTTTGTATCTGAAGGGCTACACTGAACCCAGCGCCACGCATTCCGCATCATGTCTGAAAGGCGCTTCACTCTTTCGCCAAAAATCGCTTCGTACGGCCGTCTGCTGGAAGCTAGTTATTATAGCTAATAAAGTTTTAAATAAGCATATTTTTCTGACACAAACTCATCGCTTCACTTCAGAAGGCCTTTATTAACTCTCTGGAGCCGTGTGGAGCACTTTTATAATGGATTGATGCACTTTTATAATGAATGGATGCACTTTTATGATGGATGGATGCACTTTTATAATGGATGGATGCACTTTTATAATGGATGGATGCACTTTTATGATGGATGGACTTTTATAATGGATTGATGCACTTTTATAATGAATGGATGCACTTTTATGATGGATGGATGCACTTTTATAATGGATGGATGGACTTTTATAATGGATGGATGCACTTTTATAATGGATGGACTTTTATAATGGATGGATGCACTTTTATAATGGATGGACTTTTATAATGGATGGATGCACTTTTATAATGGATGGACTTTTATGATGGATGGATGCACTTTTATAATGGATGGTTGGACTTTTATGATGGATGGATGAAGTTTTATAATGGATGGTTGCACTTTTATGATGGATGGATGCACTTTTATGATGGATGATGCACTTTTATAATAAATGGATGCACTTTTATAATGAATGGATGCACTTTTATAATGGATGGATGCACTTTTATGATGGATGGATGCACTTTTATAATGGATGGATGCACTTTTATAATGGATGGACTTTTATGATGGATGGATGCACTTTTATAATGGATGGATGCACTTTTATAATGGATGGATGGACTTTTATAATGGATGGATGCACTTTTATAATGGATGGATGCACTTTTATAATGGATGGATGCACTTTTATAATGGATGGACTTTTATGATGGATGGATGCACTTTTATAATGGATGCACTTTTATGATGGATGGATGCACTTTTATGATGGATGGATGAAGTTTTATAATGGATGGATGCACTTTTATGATGGATGGACGCACTTTTATGATGGATGATGCACTTTTATGATGGATGGATGAAGTTTTATAATGGATGGATGCACTTTTATGATGGATGGATGCACTTTTATGATGGATGGATGCACTTTTATGATGGATGGATGCACTTTTATGATGGATGGATGCACTTTTATGATGGATGGATGCACTTTTATAATGGATGGATGCACTTTTATAATGGATGGATGCACTTTTATGGACTTCAAAACAGAAAGTGCCATTCACTGCTATTATAAAGCTTGGGAGAGCCAGGACATTTTTTAACATAACTCTTGATTGTATTCTTCTGAAAGAAGTATGTCATATGCACCTAGGATGACTTGAGGGTGAGTAAATCAAGGGGTAATTTTAATTTTTGGATGAACTATCCCTTTAAACGATTGAGGATCACAAACTATAAGACTTTACTGTATGATGCCCCGTTTTTCTCTGTAACCAATTACAAAGTCGACAAGTGAATGGCGCAGTGTTTTAAAATCTGCTCCGATTTTAAAAGTCCTGTAGTGTATTCCAGCCTTAAGGCAACTCATTCCCTACACCAGGGATCACCAACCCTGCTCCTGGAGAGCTACTGTCCTGCAGACTTCAGTTCCAACACACATGCATGTAATTATCAAGTAACCCTGAACAGCTTGATTAGCTGGTCCAGGTGTGTTTGATTGGGGTTGGAGCTAAAATCTGCAGGACAGTAGCTCTCCAGGAGCAGGGTTGGTGACCCCTGCCCTACACTATGCAAGTCATGTGACTCCTAGCACTCTGTGCAGTCTCTTCTTACATAATACTAATAAATGCACATTCAGTCATTTAATATTGCAAAATAAACCTCAGGATCCCGAAGCAAAAGGCTTATCAAATAATAATCTTATTTATTAAATAATTGGCCCATTATATTGACAGGTTTTAATCGACATCCTTGCACAAACCTGAGGAAGATGCCGACACCGGCTCCACAGGTGAAAGTGTGTGCGGTGCACGCACCCACGTCCTCTCCTTCCAGCTCGGTCTGACAGCAGTAACTCTGAGAGCACAGCATGGTCCCACACACCAGACACAGAGTAGGAGCGCGAGACTTATCCCCTCCAGATTTAGGACACCTAGACGCCGCCATGATCAACAGAAGATCAATTATTTGACTTATGGAATCAGGACTGCACTCCGTAGAGAACCACTCTTAGTTATCAATCGCCTTTGATTTATAAGACACGTGACTCACGTGAAGCTGGAGGCCTGGTTAATCAGAGCACTGTAGTCGCACGGCAGCTCTATGAGATGATTGGACTCTCTTGGAAACCTAGAGCAGGATACGGAAGAATGAAACAGGTGAGCACTTGAATGTCATCTGCAGTGAACTGTTAAGTGTTGAGGTGCAGGACACACCTGATGAGAGCCACACTGCTCTGAAGACCCTGCAGCACACCTGTGTGAGAGCACCATCTGCAGAGCACAACTAACAGTTATCACACCAGCATTCATTCAAGACACAGCACACATCTGGACAGTATGCCACAGTTTTCAGAGGTGTTCATTAGATATTGACAGTTACCCCTGCAGGAGAGTTTCCATGAGCTCCTTATTGTTGTAGTATAGCTGTAACAGGTTGGAGGGCAGACACAGGTATCCACACAGAGCCTCCCATTCACCCACACCTAGAGCTGAAAACACAGTCATCATTAGAGATGGCACAAGGGCAGCGAGTAAAAGCAGTATCTGTGTGTAATGTCAAACGCTGTGCGAGTCATTTACCGTGTATCTCAGGTGGTGCTGGAGCTCCATTAAGATAGTGGAAGAACAGAGCGGTTGCCCTGAGATAAGGCAGGATTCCAGCTTTCACACAGTGCCACAGATGCCAGCCTGAGCTCACCTCACGCAAGCCACTGAAACACACACAGCTTTCATATTAGGGTCGTGCAAAGCTAGTAGGGTGAAAAACTTTTGCAATCAACAATCTCGGACAGTGACTACCTACATTTACATGCACCCTCAGAAAGCTATTATAATTTGATTTAGGCAATATTGCGATGAAACTTTACCTGACGTAAACAATAATTTGATCAAATTCATGCGATTAAGCTCATATTCGTAACAACCATTAGAGTGGTAAAACGTGGCGTATGCTGAATTTAATCGCAATAAACAGACATGTGAACACTTTAACCGCATCTATTCCACTCTGATCAAAGTGTGCACGTGAATTTTTTGGATGTTGAAGAAATGGAGTTCATGTTGACTGTTGCACAACATGAATATAATGCAGTATATTGATGGTCAAAAAATTTAAATGGAGACATTTTAGGCACGTAACAAAGACAATGACTGAAGAATCCAGACAGGTACCAAAGAACCAGTGAACGAGCTTGGCCAGTAACATCTACTGTACGTGAGTTCATCATTAGAGGTCTGATACCCGACCCAAGCCCAACGGCTCCCGAAAAACTCACGGGTTTCGGGTCGGGTTCGGGTTAATGTTTAATGAATAGCCTCGGGTTCGGGTTTGTAACTAAGAAAAATTATATATGCTACACATAGTTTGCGTGCCGTGATCGTAAATATGAGCACGCAAGAGAGAAAGTACAGTGCGCAGTTTCAGCGCCACCATCCTCCTCTGATTGTTGTGTTGTGACTGAAATAGTGCTCGCGGGAGTACAAGTGCAAAACCATTTTGTAAAATGATATATGACAATTTTTTTTTTTTTATATCAAATATCATTTTACAAAACTGTTTTGCACACTATTTCAGTTACAACACCGCAATCAGAGGAGGACGCACTGAAACTATAAACTGTCGATGCTGTTCTCTTCATAACTCGTACTGAAAAGGAAATATATGTAAATAGTTGTGCAACTGTGCAGACTTTGTTTTGAAGTTTATTGTCTGAGTTCCAGAGGAATTTGTGACTGTTTCACCTGTTCAACCACATCAAAGTTTCGTAATCAGTAAGTCTGTGCTTTTTCTCTTGTGTGCTGAGTGGGCCGCTGTGCCTTGGTGAAACAGTGTTTGTACATGTATATGCGTTTAATTATCGTTGCAAGCAATCATAAAATACAGCTTATTGCAAAAAAAAAAAGAAGAAAAAAAAAGGTATTTCTGTGAGACACGGACCTCGGGTTCGGGCTTAAAATATAACCGTAATGGTTGGGCCGGGTTAAATGATTTCGGGTAGGGGCTGGGTTTGGGCTTCAGTTTAAAGCCCGTGCAGACCTCTATTCATCATCTGTGCTGTTCAGTGGGGTATGTGAATAATGCTGGTAAAAATTAACCAGAATAATGAAAATTGCATGTAAACGGAGTGAAAAGGGTTGCTTATGTCATTTAAACATCTTACTACGATTAAGTCCTTACTCTGACTATTAGAAATTATTATAGTTATTGCTGAAAAATGTTCGACTGGTGGAAACAGTGATACATTTTTTTTTCAGGATTCTATTATGAATATAAAGTCCTTTTGGAATAATGTCTTTTTGGTCACTTTAGATCTATTTACCGAACTGAACCAAAACTATAATAATAATAATAATAATTCGTTACATTTATATAGCGCTTTTTCTGGGACCTCAAAGCGCTTTACATAGAAGGGGGAATCTCCTCAACCACCACCAGTGTGCAGCATCCACCTGGATGATGCGACGGCAGCCATATTGCGCCAGAACGCCCACCACACACCAGCTTACTGGTGGAGAGGAGACAGTGATGAAGCCAATCAGTATATGGGGATGATTAGGAGGCCATGATGGACAGAGGCCAAGGGGCAAATTTGGCCAGGATGCCGGGGTTACACCCCTACTCTTTATAGAAGGACATCCTGGGATTTTTTATGACCACAGAGAGTCAGGACCTCGTTTTAACGTCTCATCCGAAGGACGGTGCTTTTTGACAGTATAGTGTCCCCATCAATACTGGGGCGTTAGGACCCACACAGACCACAGGGTGAGCGCCCCCTGCTGGCCTCACTAACACCTCTTCCAGCAGCAACCTGGTTTTCTCAGGAGGTCTCCCATCCAGGTACTGACCAGGCTCAACCCTGCTTAGCTTCAGTGGGCAACCAGTCTTGGGCTACAGGGTGATATGGCTGCTGGATGACCCCAGACTATGACTATATGACTATGACCCCAACTATGACCCCAGAACAGTGATCAAAAACAAACAGTGAGAATTTTGAACCATATGATTACCAGAGACCATTTTAGACAAATTTCTTTATGATATAAAACCAAGTCAATTGGCAGATTTAACGGTGTGTGTGTGTGCTTTCACCTGCTCAGGTGTGTCCTGAGAGTGTTGTAGAGCATACACACTCGCTCTTCCTCCTCCCTCTCCGCTCCTCCACTCTCCTGCTCCATCCGCATCTCCTCTGATGGCACACAGGAGTCCGCAAACATGAATATGCATCCCAAAACACTCAGAATCATCTCTGCAGTCTCTCTGGTCATGTTGCTGCTTGTGAAGGGGAAAGGTGAGCTTCTCACCTGGTACGGAGGTCAGAAGGATCTGGACTATGTGAGCAACAGTGACTAGGTGCAAGAAGTGCAGTTGTGAAGTGTCCTCGTTCAGCCCTGAGGAATCCAGACAGTGAACTGCTGGATAGGACAGCACCAAGCTCACCTGTCACACACAACCTGGGGTCAAAGGTCATTCTGAAACAACTGACTGAGTATGAGTAGGAACCTTTACACAAACCGTTTTTGCTGTAAAAAACAGTATTTGTATTGTTTAGAGGTGTGAACAGGATATGTGGTAAAAAGCTACAGATTCGTCAACTTGAGTTCTTAAATTAGTAGAGATTGTATAAGGTTAGGGCACTGTGCAGTCTGACACTTAAGTGAATAGCAGATGTAGGAGCAAAACTGGTCATTTACTTACCAGCAAGTGGAACATGTCTATATCCAGAATGCATGGCGTATTCTCCACCCGAGGATCAGGAACAAGGGCTGAAGAAGCACAGATGTTCAAATGAATGCAGTGAGGGGTTGTCACTCACTTCTCATTGAGATTAGAGACTGTAACACTAATTCGTTACCTGCTAAGAGCCTGATAAAGTGATTCTGTACAGTGCTATGAGAGGAGGCTGTCCAGCAGGCGGAGCCAAACCGGGTCAGAGAACTCAAACAGTCGTCCTGCATGGACAAAACATTTGGGTTATCAAAGAAATCAAACTGAAGAGTAAAGAATTCAAGATTTAAGAGCCCACTTGGATAGGACAAATATTTTCTGATATTACATGTTCAAATAACAAGCTTGAATAATTATTCAAATGTGCTTGATCACCTGTCTGCATGGTAAACTTCCAAACAAAGGCTTTTCTTCATCAACCAGCAATCTCTCTGTGTGGGAATGAAATGACAATCTAATTTTACTTTTAGCCCTCATAATGCACAAAAAAATTGCAGGTGGAATTTAATCAGAAACTTATTAATGAGTGAAGGTACACATATTTCTCAGTTTTGGATGCTACGATGTCATTGCTAGTTTTACACTTTTTATTAATAAAAAGTGTTTCTTTATTCTTATTCTTATATGAAATTTATATGAAATTATATGAAATTTATAAGAACATGTAATTTGAGAATTACCAGTATTAACATTGAAATCAATGGACTGAAGTTCCTTTGAAATTACAAATCATGACTGCTCAAAAACAGGCCAAAGTTATGAAAGCTACATTATATTCACTTTATAACAATATCAAAACAACATCAATATTACTCTGAACAACAAACTAAATATTCATTTTACTTGCAGAAACCTGCAAATGAAAAAGATCATCATCATTTTCATGCTGCAATAGTTCACCAATATGCATGTGTACTTAACAAAATTTAGTCTCAGAAGTATGAGATATGGGAAACTTTAGCCTAATGCCTTGCCTAGTATTTTACCATAGTATTTTTGAGAAAAATCGAACTCTTAGATGTTTTAGCTCTATAACTCGTAGAAAAAAGTCTGCATAGCATCATGTGTGAAGCCTCAGTTGATACCCGGGTCAAAATAGGCTAGAATGCAAAAGGAGTTTTTATTTTATTTTGAATTTTGATTATGGACAATCTTTAAATAATAAAAAATCTAAAAAAAAATGATGTGTAACTAAAAGATGGTTCACTTGCAAAGTACTGAAACAATGCATTAAAAAAAATATATAGACTGACTAACCTATGGACTGAATGGTGTAGGCACAGCTGCCCCAGCACATGATTGGCACGCGGGGGTCCTGCTCATTTGGGTGCACTTTAAGACCCACTTTATATGTGGCTGTCCCAAACGTGGTCAACATCTCCTTTATGGTGCTTGAGTATGGGTTGCTGACAAATAGAAACATGCTTTAGTGTTGTGTCTTTTGTTTGACTTGTAACAAGTAAAACCTTTGAGCTTGTATAAGTGACTTATGGCTGACTGGTAGTGAAATGTGGTTTTACTTTGGAGTGTGGTCCAGTTTGAAGCCATCAGGCGGAGGATAGCTATTAACACCATCTGAATCATCAACACCTTCAGCGCCTGCAGACACACATTGATCATTTGGTTGCCTGTTAAGCCACTGACTCAATGAACAGCGGGCCGTTTTGAAAATTTGGTGTTACTCACTGTTGGCCTTGCTCTTCCTGTGAGCAGAGATCAGGGCTTTCATCTGCTGAGACGTGATGTTCAGCCACTGGCTCAGATCAGGCTGGTCAGAGCTGAAACAAACACAAGCACTCAATCAAACCCATCTGATGCCTTACATTTTGATAGAAAGGGCAGAAATCATGCAATAAAGATGTAGTCATGTTAGAAAAATGCTGGCGAAATTTTTCAGGAAAAAAAAGCCATTGTCTATTGCAAATAGTGTGGAGCATATCTCGCACAGAAGTTAATTTTAAAACCAAGAAGCTTTTTGTTGGTTAACAGCAAATCTGAATGAACTAGAACCGGTTGTGAAATCTGTGGGAGAAAATCTTTCACGCTCATGCAAAATTCCTGATTGCCTGGATTCGCAAAATAATGTGACCGAGGACGACGGAGTATTGAAGGATTCCTTGTTTATATTAGTTTAAGGTTTTAATGTAAACGATTGTAATTACCTCGACAAACTATACATCATTAAGAAGATCTAAGACTCAAGCTTCAGTTTTTGACATCTGTTTTATTATGAAAATCTTATAGTGGCAGTTAGGTCTTAATTTGTATCAGGAGTTATGAAAATGAAAACAAGAGTAACCTTTAAAGGGTTAGCTCACGTGAGCAGCGTCGGCCAATAATGAGCCGGCGTTCTGACGTCGAACCTGGAAGCGCTGCACTGTTTACTACGTGAACAGCTTAGGAGAATTACGTTGAAAAAAAAATATTTTTGCACACATTTTTGTACTTTTTTAATTACTTTGCATAACTTTTATGATTTTTTCTAATAAGTTTTATGACTTTTCGAAAACTATATAAATGGACAGAACATGCACTTTTGAACAAGAGAACTCTAAGTTGTAATAATGTGTACTATTTCACATGTAAAACATGTTGCATTCCATTCGTCTTATTACATGAATTGGGATGCAGGGTGCGTCTCATTACCAGTAGCGGTTTTTGGCACGGGCGAACCGGGCAATTGCCCGGGGCGGCATTTTTTGGGGGGCGGCGCCGCCGGCACGAGAAAAAAAAAAATAAAAAAATCTGCGCCGCGAAGCGGTTTTCTATTATTGTCTATCTATAATTTCACTGTGTGGGGAATTGGCAAATTTGCGCCCCCTGCTTGCTGAGAAGATGCCATGCACAGAAGCTGTTTGTTTGAGGGGAAAGGGGAGGGGGCGCGGGGGCGCGGAAGCGGATGACGGTCTCTCTCAAATGGAACGGACAGGGGGGGTGGACGGGGGATCCACACTAGAGCAATATACTCTAATAGAATTAATGGGCAGGGCTGGGGCTAAACTTAGTCACACACTTCGACTTTCTTCCAAATAACGCACATTTCATTCATAATATTATATAAATACAGGCCTATAGTTCCTGCAAATAAAAAAGGTAATAAACGATTATGCGGTCATCAAGGTGAATTGGTTTAGTCTTGACTTCTGGTCGTGAGTGACAGTTGGGGGGATGGGAAATCTGTTGATTGTCGAGTGCGAAACAGGGATGGAGAAGAAAAGGTCAAAGCCATCAGGTGCCCAATTTCGAAAAAAAAGAAAAGAAGAAGAGGAGAAACGAGCAAAAGAAAAAGGTATGCAACTATGTTCTCTCTCTCTGTATGATTACTGTCGGTATCCATCATGACATGAATGAAGGGCTAATGTTAATTGGGAATTACTCTTTGTTAGCCTTTTTGCTATGATGCTTGCTATGCTTATACAACAATAATTTGGTTTCAACTCAATCACGAGATCTAATTTCTAATATTGTGCTTTAATAAAACTGTTACAAGTTCAGTTATCATTTCCATCAGTTGGGTTAACGTTAGGCCCTGTAAATAACCATCGGAATTTTCAAATCTGTAGGTAGTGTTAAAGACGAACATTTGCTATTTATTTGCTACAGTATGCCAAGTATAGTTTTTTTAAGTATAGTTTTACAAGTCATAACTAAAAGTGCACTTGCATAAAAGTGCACTTGCAGTAACCAAAGAGCTAATGGTTCCTCCATGAAAGTTAGATTAATATACAAATTTTGGTTGAAAAATATCCTGAAACCCAAAAAGTTATTGGTGATTAAAAAATAAAATCCCATTGCTTTTGCCTATAAATTTTATTTGTTATGCTATGTAGTAGTCACTGGGACTCAGTTGTTTAAAAAATAAAATGACATTAAAAAAATGTTATTGAAAAAATACATATAATTTAAAGTATTTTTTTTACCATTTGTTTCTTCTGCTCTAAATAATGTGATGTCATGAAAGTAAAAAAATCGTAAAAAATGTTTTGTTTTACGGGTTTAGGAGGATATAGCGTGTAATGACAGACATTTAGCGTGTAAGAGCATGTTTATGTAACCCTTCTATTATGTTTTGGGTCAATTTGACCCCAGGCTGTTTTAGCTGTATAAAACATTATCCTATGGTCTTTTGATTTCAATTGCAATTTCAGGGGCCCTTCTAAAATATTTTGGAGCAACCTCTGCCACTGGTCAGGATGAGCCAACCACCTCCTCCGCTACACAGGCCTCTTCTGGAATGGTCTCAACCCTTCAGGATGAGCTACAATCCATGTCCTCAGCTACACATATGTCTCCACAAATATCACCACAAATATCTGATATTGAGGATGAAGACCTCTTTGCCTCTACTTCTCCCCAGCATGAGCCTTCAGGTGTGCATATCGTGTGTGTGTGTGTGTGTGTAGGCTACAAGACAACTGGACAACTGCAATTTAATGTAATTTTAATATTTCTGATAATTTATGAGTAGGACTATGTGTTGTTTCACTGCTATGTGTTTTGAGTAATGTGCCAATATGCTGTCTGATAGAAATGCCTGGAGCTGAACCCCCACTGAGCCCCACTGGTGAGGATGAGCCTCTGTCAACCGACCCTGCTAACTGGCCCTTACATCTGACTGACAGGATTCGGACTGAGCTGGTTCGCAGAGGACCAAGTAAGGTGCCACCTGGCTTTGTTTTCCGTAGGAATGAGAGTGATGGGAGAAGTTGCCACCACCAATATTTTAAGAAGACATTAGTAAGTGGTGAAAAGATGGCAAGAAGTTGGCTGATTTATTCAATTAAGAACAACAGCCTCTTTTGCTTCTGCTGCAAATTGTTTTCCAAGAAGAACATTAATTTAACAAGTGCAGGAATGGCAAATTGGAAACATGCAAGCAATTATCTCACATCACATGAAAACAGTCCAGAACACATCAATTGCATGAAAGCATGGAAGGAACTGTCAGTGAGGTTAAAAAGTGGGACAACTATTGATAAGCCGAAGATGGCACTTCTGGAGGCTGAAAGGGTGAGATGGAGAGCAGTGCTGACACGTCTCACTGCTATCGTGCAGTCACTGGCCATTCGAAATTTGGCTTTAAGGGGACACACAGAAACACTGTTCACACCATCAAATGGGAATTTTCTCAAAGAGGTTGAACTTATGGCCAGGTTTGATCCCATCATGAAAGATCACCTTAACCGTGTCGAAAGAGGAACAGCAAGTCATAACAGCTACCTAGGCCATCATGTGCAGAATGAGCTGATTGATTTGTTGAGAAGCAAAATCATATCTGCTATAGTGGATGACATCAAGCAGGCATTGTGGACTGCACCCCAGATATAAGCCACACAGAACAGTTGTCAGTTGTCATTAGAGTGGTGTCACTGATGGAGAAGCCCCATATCAGGGAACATTTGATGGAGAAGCCCCATATCAGGGAACATTTTATGGGATTTTTGGAGGCAGAGGAGTCCACAGGCCAGCACTTGGAATCCATGATCCTGACGAGACTTGAGGAGTTGGGAATTCCTTTTGAAGACTGCAGAGGACAGTCATATGACAACGGGGCAAACATGAAAGGCAAAAATAAGGGAGTTCAAGCCAGACTCTTAGAAAAGAATCCCCGAGCTCTGTTTGTGCCATGTGGGGCACATACATTGAATTTAGTTGTGTGTGATGCTGCTAAGGGATCTGTTGATGCTTTAAGTTACTTTGGTGTCCTGCAAAAGCTGTACACAATATTTTCAGCCTCCACCCAAAGATGGGCCATACTGAAGAACCATGTGAGCATCACCTTAAAGATGTGGGCAGAAACAAGGTGGGAGAGCAAGGTCAAGAGTGTCGAGCCCATGAGGTACCAGGGAGCTGCCGTGAGAGAGGCTTTAATTGAGGTGAGAGACCACACCAAAGACCCTGCTATAAAGGCTGAGGCCCAATCTTTATCTGAGGAGGTGGGGTCGTACCGCTTCAGCATCTGCACGGTTGTTTGGTATGACATGCTATCTGCAATACAGCATGCCAGCAAACTCATGCAGTTTCCTAACATGCATGTGGACCTAGCCGTGAGTCTTTTGAAGAAGACTGAGCGAGATCTCCAGAACTACAGGGCAACTGGCTTTGTGACTGCACAGATGGTGGCCAAAGAGATTTGTGAAGATATGAATGTGGAGGCTGTATTAAAACAAAAAAGGCTGAGGTCCACAAAGCGCCACTTCTCATATGAATCACATGATGAGCCTTTCAGTGATGCACTTAGGAAGTTGGAGGTTGAATTCTTCAATGTTGTCGTTGATGCAGCCACGTCAGCCATCAAAGAGAGATTTTCCACATTGGAAAATGTTGGAAAGAAATTTGGAGTTTTGACCAATTTCCCAAGTCTTGCAGATGTGGAGCTGACAGATCAATGCGAGGCACTTGGCACCACACTGCACTTTAAGGGGCACTCTGATTTGGACAGTAGAGAGCTTGTGCAGGAAATTAAGAACTTCCCTGACCTGCCATCAAAGACCATGAGCCTCCTTGAGCTTATCACTTTTATGGATAAGGATCTATCGGAGATCTACCCCAACTTTTGGACTGCTCTCAGGATTGCACTTACTCTGCCAGTCACTGTGGCTCAAGCAGAGAGGAGCTTTTCAAAACTGAAGTTGATCAAGTCATACCTGAGGTCCACCATGTCCCAGGAACAGCTCACTGGACTTGCCGTCATCAGTATCAATCACTTAATAGGGGAGCAGATTGCATACGATGACATCATTGATGATTTTGCATCAAGGAAGGCCAGAAAGGTCAGGTTTTAGTTTGTTTTCTGTTCTGGGCCTATGCCCTCTTTGGTGTTTTTTCACATTTGTGTGATGAAGAATTTGTGCTATTTAGAATATTTATTCTATATTTTATTTGTATAATATTCCTAATATTTTTTGTTGATAATATTGTTGCTCTCTGCTTTTGTTACTTTTTTATATATCTGATTGTATATATTTTTGGCATATTAATATAGTGTATATTTATTTAAGTTCTGATAACTTATACTCATATCATATTTTGCGCAGAATTGTGTTCATTGTCCTTTGGCAATGTTGGAGGTGGAAATTGTGCACCTTAAAAAGTGTGTTTGCTGTTTAAATTGCAATAGTTAATAACCTAATTCTCTTAAGTCTGGCTTTCTAATGAAGGATTTGTGCAATTGAGAAATTATCACTTATGTTGTTATAATAAAATATAACTGTTTATGCAGAACTTTGTTTGTTTTTTTTTGTTTTTTTTTTGGGAGGGGGGGGGGGGGGGGCTCGAAAGGGGTCTCGCCCAGGGTGTACTTCAATGTAGAACCGCCACTGCTCATTACCATGACATTTTTAAATCAATCAGTAGGACACCTGCGCTTCCTTCCTTTTACAAAGGAGTGCAATTCACGGTTCAATGTTGGACAGCGCAAACCTCATCATCCTTCACCTGGAGCCGATTTCGGTAGGCTACTTGGTTTTCAAGGCAGTCAATTTTGAAAACCAGGCCTCGCACAGATAGGCCTAAGTTGAGGTGGATTGGGAGAAGTAATTTAACTGAGGATATTCAGATATCACACTCAGCCAAAATGAAGGCAGAGAGCAAGAGTCAAATCAGCTATCCCAGTTTCAGATCTAGAGAAAGAACAAGTGGAGATTCACAAGCGTGCACATAATATCTGAGTGAGAGCCATGAGACCACTGTATATTTGCGAGCGTGCGTCCAGTTTTGTGTGCAAGTAAAATAAATCCACCTGCGAGTGGAGAAACTCATACATGGATTGCTCTCTTGCGTTACAATAATGCGCTTCTGACATTTGTCATTAAAACAACGCCATAGAACTGCTCTACTCAAATGAACTTAAAAAAAAATGAGAAGTCAGTCGTGTCGAAAGCTGCAATCATTTTTTATTATTATTATTGGTTTTAACGAATGGAGAATGTCTCGTGTTTTTCCGCTGGTGTTCGAACCCCCGAGCACCCACGGGATCGCAACTGTCTCTGAACAAATTAACTGAAATCCTCACTGAAGTAACGGCCGAATTCAGTCCTTCAACATGTTGAGTGACTGTGTTGATCAAAGGAGAGATATTTAACCCCGTCTCTTCCACATGACAGCGAAGTTGGGAAACATGCAATATTTTTTTTAATCAGCCGATCACACCAAAGATCCAATTAGCCAACAGATGCACTGAGATGTCTGACAGAGGCAAGATGTCCCTTGCATCGATGTGTTCAACAAATTCAACCTGTCGAATATGTCTACAAGGCAAGACAACTGTGCTAACCACAGGGAGTCGTCCAGGTACAACACAAGGTCAAACTTTGCATCAACTCGAAACGTCTTCGCCTCTGAACGGAATTCGTAGAGGCGATGTAAACCCCGACCTCTGGAGAGCCAGTGGGATTTTTTTATGCAGAATGCATTTTTTTTTTATCATTTATGTAGTAAAATACACAGTACCCAAATGATGCCCTGCTTGTGTTTTTTTTTCTTAAAAACAATTTGCACCCCCCTTGTTGAGAACCACTGATTTAGTAAATGCTTTTATCCAAAATGACAAAGTAAGGTACAGTGACTTGCTCAAGGGAGCACTGGTTTTGAAAAAGGCACCACCTCTATTGATAAATATAAAGGATGCACATTCATAATGTTCACTGTGTATTATAAAGTGCACTGGGTGCTTAGCATCTGGCGGTGTGTATTAAAATCAGTGCTGAGCTCATATGAGAGAGGCTTTTAGTCTCTTTATCATACAAAAGGATCAAAGGGATTGCCACATTTTCTACAGATTAGAGTATTACACAAACATGGTCCATAATCAGCCAATCAGCTCCATTAATTTACTCATTCCCCTGTATGTGGCGTTAATCTGAGAGGTCATACTAATTATCTATTACGTGCACTCTGAGAGCTTTGTAAATTACAGTAGTCATAAGTATTATACCGAATCAAAGATTGATCAGTGTTTGTTGCAGTACCTGCAGCTGGTCTTAGTAAGAGGCAGCAGTGGAATGACCGTGTTACTCAGACATTCGCAGAGTGGACACAAGAACTCTCCGTTCTCCACATCGTAACTCGTGTGCACACGTAGCCTCTGCTGCCTGCGCTGCTCTTTAGCCTGCACCGCTTCAAAATACCTGCAGGGGGAGACATTACACAGTTACAATGCAAAGGAATGACCCAATCATAAATGATAGTGACAAAAACACACTTAAACTGACATTGTGGTTATTTTGTTGGGGAGTCCATATGCATAGAAAATAAAAAAATTTGTAAAAAGCAGGCGAATAAAAAGACACTCTAGAGCTGAACAATTTTGAAAAAAAATCTGGGTATTCACACTTGGGCGTACTCTTCACAAGAACCAACTAAACCATAATAAAGTGAAAAGAGTAAAACAAAAAGTGCTAGATGATCTAAATCATAAAAAAAGGTGGAAAGAATGGAATAATGACTAGGAAAAATACTCCTGGAACTGAGGCTGCTGAAAAAGAGGGCGTTTACGGTTACATTCTTTTGTCCCTATGATAGGAAGAGCACATTTTTCGGCATATGGAAGCATGCGGTTCTCATTTTTCATGATGATTCTTACCGCTGCCAGCAGTGAGAGTGCATGATGTGTCCGCAGCTGCCGGTGTGTGTCCCGAACGACAGGTCAGGGTGCATGAACAGAGGGTCATACTTATCTATATCACAAAAAACAATGGCATTCATCAACCCGAACATGTAGTATATAGTACAATGAACCAAACACACGAGACATGCCTGGGTTGTGTGGAGGTCTCTTGCGGTTTTTGGACATGACGGTGGAGCGCTGGACAAAAGCAGCGAGCACCATTGCTTTGCCGTCAGCCCTGATTTCTTGCTCTTCCTGACACAAGATACACGTCACCACCTGCCTCCTCTCACTGCCACCCGCACGCCACCGCCGTGGGCCTACACACACCAGCACGCTATCACACGAGCTGGGGCTATGGAGCAAAGAGAGAGAAATTACAGGACGGCATCTGGAAACTAATATTTGATCCATGAGATTATGCAGTATGATGATGTGTTTCGATTATAAACGTTAGTTCCTTTGATTTGCTTTTAGGCCACATCCACACGAAGCCAGAGCTTTCCCTATCCAATCTTTTTTTTTCCCTCGTACTACATTTTTTTTCATAAACACGGCGTCGTCTCAAGAAATATATGTGTACACATGAAACCGACTGAAAACGATGTGGTATACATGCCAGACCAGTATGTGGCACTGTAATCTCTGCCACAGAGACACACTAAACAAGGAGAAGAAGATTTGGAGCATGCGCGTAACCTAGAGCGCTCTATACAAACCCAAGACGACAGCAAGGTGAAGACGAAGATTGCTCACCGTAGTAGCATAGCAGCAGAAGATTTTGCTTTAGTAAAGCTAATAGGCTCAGTAGCTTCTGCAGCACGATCACAAGCATATAGTCCGCCACTGTTGTTACGTGTGACGTACGGTGTGTGATTAATGCTGACACGTGGTGTGATGACATCATCGTTTCACAAAATGTTTGGATTGGCTGTACACACGAAAACGCAAGGGTGTCGGTTTCAGATTTATCCACTCCGGGACCCGGTTTAAAAAAATAGCAGTTTCAGTGTCCCAAAACACCAGATCTGTCTGGACAAAACGCCAATACGATACAAAATGTATACGTATACAGCTAATCACGTCTCTGTGTGGACAGGGCCTTAATTTGGTATATTATATTCGCATTCTTTACTGTGGTAAAGTAAAAAAACGCCTACCTTTTTACTTGCCCGTCAAATTCTTTTTAACACAGTTTGTGCTTGTTATTAGACATGGTAATGCACGTCAAGATTATTTAAAAAGCGCATCTCACACAAGAGAGAGAAATTAGAGGACGGCATCTGGAAACTAATGTTTGATATATGAGATTTTGCAGCATGATAATGTGCTTGTGTACCTGTGCTCCAGTGAGGAGGAGGTGGAGGGGTCGAGCTCATCTAGGCTCTGCTGGAACAACTCTTTGTTCTCGTTGATGAAGTGTCTTTGCATCTCTGACATCTGAGCCATGATCTTCTCCCTCCGGAGCCGTGCCATCTCTGCTTTCCTCTTCCGCTCCGCCTTATCCTTGTCCCGCACCGTCTACACATACACACAAATCCAGTGAGACAATACCTGCAACCTTAACGGGTCATGACGCAAGTGTGTTGAGCTTCCTATGCTCACCTCCTCCTGACTGTGCCCTGAGCTGTCACTAGGGGGCGCACTGGCCGTGCACTCCCGTGTGGTCTTGATGGTGGCCACAGTCTGCAGATACACAATAAATATGAAAATATTGTATAGAAATTGAATATAATGAAAATATATATATAATGAAAACATAATATAATTTCTTGAAAATCCCCGCACCACTCTATTCCAAACGTCATCTTTTGCTGCCCCCTAATGGAATGCAGAGTTGTTTAAACATTCATTCTAATGACAGGTGGTTTTGTAATGAGATTTGAATCAGCTTTACCTTGAGGATCCAGCGGATCATGTCCTTGTGCACCTCCAGATGAGGAGCGTTCTGCAGGGTTTCTAATAAAGCCAAGATACTGGGAGTGTTCGCAGGAGCCTCACCTGGTCCTACAAAGAAGAGATTTGTTCAGCTCAACTATAAGAGGTGTGTGTGTGTGTGTGTGTGTGTGTGTGTGTGTAAAAAGGATACAGAAGAAAGACATACTGGAGATTTTGAGAGTGAAGTTGAAGTTAGTATCGTTATCTTCTGCGCTGCTGATGAGATGCTGCTGTTCCTCCACCAGGCCCATGCCTATGAGATGCAGCACCTGTGGGACACATTCATGTAGAGCTCTGATTTGGATGAGTGGTAAGAACAACGTCGAACATCATAGTACAAGTAAAATTACATCAAGAAAAAATTCACGTATTATTTAAGTATTAAAAAACCACATAATACTGTGATTTAAATACTTTACAAATCAAAAAATTATGATGTTCATAATACAGTTGTCAAAAAGTACCAACTTCGGTACCAAGTCGGTACTGAAATTTTAAAATTGTGACGCTTTGAGTGGAAACGCAAACACCTCTGATTGTTCATTGCGTTCACACGCTCATCGGATGTGTCTGTGATTGGCTACAATGATCAATGCACGGGAGCGTCTGAGAGCACACGGAAGTGTTTGAAAGCGTTTTAAAAAAAAGGAGCGGGAGCGTTTGAAAGCACAAGCAGACGTCTATCAGCGGACCTGCTTTCAAACGCTCCAGTGTATCTGTGCAAGCGCTCGGTGAAGAGCGTCATTGATGTATATTTACAATGTTTTTGAAGCGCTGATAATTGTAGCCATTAGCCAATCACAGATATAGTTGATGAGCGCATGTACACAATAGCCAATCAGAGGTGGTTACGATTCCGCTCAGTTTGAAAATTTTAGTACCGTCTTGGTACTTTTTGACAACTCTAGTTGGTAATATGAGAGAGTGCTCCCGTTTGCGCTGACGTACCCTCTGAAGCATGGACTCAGACCAGTGTCCCCCGCTGGGCTCCATTGCCCACTGCAGCACAGCTCCCAGAATCCCCAGCAACACGTCACACTGCAGCATGTTTACCAGACTAGCAAACAGCGGACAGAACCGAGGCAAAACTGGCGGAGGCAGAACTACAAGAAACAAACATGCAAATCAGTTTTTGGAACTGACATCACATATTACCAGGGCTGCACGATTAATTGATATAAACCCGATATCGTGACATGGCTTAGTGCGACTAACAAATCGCAAAGGCTGCCATTTTAAGTAAATAAATGTATGTGATGCATGTTTCAGAGTGAAGCGTGGCACTGCGTTCATTTACGCGTGAGCAGCTCATGAACCGCCAATGTTTGCAGCATCTCACAGTGCCGTTTAAATTGCTTGCTCTTATATAAATTGTTAATAGTATATAATATCATAGTACCTGAATCTTCCCCATTTTGCCTCTTTATCTTTCTCTGAGCCTCTTCAGCCTGAACGGCAGAAAAAAAAATGATCATGGATTTTCAACAATTGTTCTTTGTGAGTTTCAATTTCAAACACACATGCAGCGTACCTTAGACTGGTCAGCTCTGGAGTAATGGTGGAAATACAGGTTGAACATCTTAGCACACTCTGGCCTGAGTTTATAAAGTCCTCTTCCCGTCACACCAGGCTTCCTGCACAACACATTTCATTTAGGATTAGACACAGATCAATCTAATGCGTCGGATGAAAATCTTTTATTCAGTATACTCACTTAAACAAAGCCACACTATCGATGACCCTCTCCATGCCAGTTTCCTTATTCTCCTGTGTGCAGAAGAAAGAAGAGTGAGGGGAATTTATTAGCACAAAGTACCACTAGCTGGCAGTCACATTAAAAAAAGATTTAAAAAATAAAGCACTTTCTTGACTATCATGCTTTGTGCATTTGTAAGTTGCTAAGTGAGCAAACAGATCTATAATACAGCTATTCTCTGCTCAAAGACCATGATTAGGGAAAGGAATTGTACAGGATTTAATGATGGTTCCTGGTGGAGTTAATGATACAGTGATTTTAGGTAGAAAGAACGGATGGCGTTTTAAAGCAATTTTTATCAGAATTAAATGGCTTTACACAATTCTTGGAATAATGAGGTTAAAGGGATACAGGGTTCCCACTCTTTTTTAAGCTATCATTTTCCAGGACATTTCAAATTTTACTACAGTATATAATAAATAAAAGAATAAAAAGGAATAAAAGAAGGATCACACCCTAAAATAATATATTGCGCTTTCTATAAGTCTCCATTAAAAAATGTACAGTTTATGGTCATGACTTAACTATAAAATCAGTTTTTAATATGAGCTTTTAATTATACATTACAATAAATGGTTCTCTCGTTACCAATGCCAATACCATAGCAAAAATATGGTAGCCGAAACGCATCTTAATACAAGGTGTAAACAGAGCATAAACATCATCATTCAAAACACTCTCACATGTCAAGAGTCAGCATCCCTGAACAAAGCACTTTCTGCTACTAATGTTAATAGTTTTGGCCCATACACTCTTGGCTAAAAAAAAAAAAAAAAAAGGCTGCATGGGAACCCTGGGAAGATTTCAGCCAAAAAAAATAAAATTCTCTCATCATTTCTCACCCTCATGCCATCCCTGATGTAACATGACTTTCATTATTCAGATGAACACAAAGTTAGATTCTTAGGAAAATAATCAATGCCTATGAATTTGCCATATAATGCTGAAAGTGAATGGCTGCCACTCAAACCACACACAGCGATCGTGACGGTAATGCACACAACCCCAGTGGATGAATCCATGTCTTCTGAAGCCAAACAATAGGTGGAAGAATATAATATTCATATTTTTAACTTTAAATCATCACTTTGGGTGTGACTCTCCTCTGTGCTTCCGCATTAGTTCTTGCAAGAACTTCACAATGCATTTGCGTCATATTTCACAATGTTCCTCTCATGAATGCTCTTATGATAGTAGACTGGAAGCAATGATTTGTAGTTAAAGTAAAGTAAAATAGAATAAAATAAAAATATAAGACATTGATTAATTCACTGGGGTCATATGGATTACAGTCACGATCGCTGTGTGGTTTTCAAGCGTCAAATGAGCGGCAGCCATTCATTTGCACTATATGGATTCAGAGATGGATTATTTTTCTTCAACTTTTTTTTGTGTTCATCTGAAGAAAAGAGAAAATCATATACACCTGGGATGGCATGAGGGTGAGTAAATGATGAGAATTAAATTTTTTGGGTGAACTATCCCTTTAATACCTTCACAATTACTGCATCTTTTTTGTTAGATTTTAAAGCCAACAATTACTAAAAACAAACACTGGTAATAAAATGCAAGCAATTATAAGACAATAGCCAGCACTTCAATTATACGGGATAAAAGTGAAGTCATGAGTGTTGGCTTACATTCTCAGGCAGGGCTTTGACCAGCTCACTGTGGGCCATGGGTCTAATGCATAACTGGTGAACAATCTCTCTCCTTATCTCATCAGAGCTCTCCACCTGACCAACACCGGCAGTGTATCGCTCACCTGCAGAACAAAACATGAATGACTCTTGTTTTTTTTTTTTTTACTTTCTATGGTGTCTAATAAGCTCAATACACACCTAAAACAAATGATCACTCACCCACAATCATAATGACCAGGTGCAGCATCTCCTCAATTAGTGTGTTATTCTGCTGAACCACATCCTGAGACAGAGAGCAACAGACACATTATTGGCAACATAAGTGAGTGCAAGTAGAGAGAAATCAAGTGAAAAGAAAAGTAAAAGGGGAAAAAGAGGTTTAGGCAAGCGGACCTTGTTAGCGTTCTCTCTGCCGTATCTCTTTCTGCAGTCGGCTGAGCTGAAGATATGATAGAGCTCAAAACGGCTCAACACGATCATCAGGAAGTGGTTTGGATCCATCATTGAAGCTCCAGCCTAGATCCAAAACCATGAAACATGATCACTAAATTACAGTGAATTCACCTTCTCAAAAGATTCTCGTTACTCTAATCATACTACAAAAAAACGACAGTGATTTTATTATTATTTAAATCAGCAGGAAGGCAGTCAAATAATGCACCATGATGTGTAAACACTACAATTTAAATAACAGTATTCCCACACTTTAAATTAATTTATCACCTTTCCACTGTTAATGTTAATTCATGAAAAGATTAGAACTTTATTTGTATTGTGACATTTTCAGCACATTACATTTACAAGCACATACATCTTCATTAATAAAATAATCCAATTACAATTTTTACCTGTCCTAAAATAGCCACCTTTATGTAAAAATATAATAAAGACTTTATCTCTTTATTTTGGAAAGAAATATTCCCAGGACTTATAATGTATTGCTATAATTATAGCAATGCATTATTAGTTCTTCAGAAACATCTTGACTCTACTGACCTGAACCATGATGAGGTCTTTATCAAACATCTCCACTCTACACTTCACGTTGTGATAATAATAGATCTGCGAAGACAATTCAAGAAAAAGTGTGATATTTATATGGAAATGCATTAACACTAACAATCGCACAGTTAAAAAAATGTCAAGAGAATTAGAATGAAACAAATAAGCTTCTTGCCTGATTGACCAAAGAGAAGCCATTTCTCCTCCACATCCCAGCATGCACCTGAGCACAGAGTACAAGGCAGCGGAGCGGGTGCTCGATCAACATGGGTGGACTCAGTTCACTCTGTAGAAGACAAGAGAGGCCTCAGAAAGCATTGAGAATGTTTGTGAAGAACAAAAACTGACATGAATCAAAACTCCCAAACTCACCATTGGCAGCTGCTCGGGGAATCGATAGGCAGCCTCAGTTTTGCTCAGCAGAGCATGTAAACCTAATTGCAAGACAGAGCAAGCTGAAGTTCAGTTGATATGTTGTATGCTTATCATCATCAACCACTTATCAAGCAATTTCAGTAGAGAATCCTATATCCCGTACACACACAACAATAATGGGATTCAATAATCAAGGAATTCGCTCGATATTTATTTCCTAAACTGCAGCTTGTACATGACCTTCCTATGGAAGCTTGTTTCTGCCACGGAATAAAAAAAATAAAAAAAAGGTAATAGCGACTTCTTTCACAATCTCAGAATTGTGACTATATCTTGCAGTTCGGACTTAACTGGTGAGTTTATATCACAATTCTGAGAAAAAAGTCAGAATTGCAAGATATAGTCGCAGTACTTTTTTTTTTTAATCAAAATTGTGAGATATAAACAATTTTGAGTTACAAAGTCAGAATTGCCCATATATATCACGCAATTCTGACTATATAACAGCAATTTATACTTTTTTTTCATAATTGCGAGTTATAAAGTCAGAATTGCGTGATATATACTTGCAATTCTGACTTTGTAACTCAAAATTGCAAGTTTATATCTCACAATTTTGATCAAAAAAGTACTGCGAATATATCGCGCAATTATGACTTTATAACTTAGCAATTTATACTTTTTTTTCATAATTGCGAAAGTAAACTCGCAATTGCTAGAAAAAAGTCTGAATTGTGAGCTTTTTTAATTCTGTGGCTGAAACAAGCTTCCATACCTTCCTGCACAATGAATTCTGCGGGAAACAATAGAGCTTATGTAGCCCCGCCCCTTTTCAGCACTGCACTCGTGTTCTGTCTTCCGGTTTGTATTCCCACAACATGAAGAAAAGATCTTACAGATTTATGAACTAACCGCTCGTTTTAAAATCTTTCCGGTCTACTGACATTTGTTATGACATCATCTTCAAACATTACCATGCTCATGATAACTTTCGTTAACTCTACAATAAGAGAATCCACTTCACCTGCTAAATACTCTTCGACCGTGATGCCATAGAAATACACAGAGCTACCTTAAAAACAGAAGTTCAAAGACAAAATTCGAACGATATCTGTGCGCTTGTTTCTCACCTGCTAAAAGCCGGGACACAGGCAGGTGTATGCTGACTTTCTCCTGAGAGACGCAGTAGCGGATGGTGTCAACGGAGTGGCCGCACATGCTGAGGGTTATGGGCTGTTCCCCATCTGTGAAACCACTGTGGCAGTGAGTCAGCGCGATCAGGCACTTCTTATAGGCTTCGATCAGCACTCTCTCCTGTACACGTGACAAACAACACACTTATATACAGGCTCAATCATGGTGCATTATGGGTACGAATGTGACTGTGTCTAACATGCACTCACATCACTAGCACACCATTCCTGCATCATAGAGATGATATGTGTGAGCTTCATCTGTAAGGTGAACGCTGCCTCCCATTCTGGCTCCATCTCTATGTGTTGCCCCACTTGACGTACAACTGGGTCCATTCCCTGCAAAAAGGAGAGACACACACACGTTTTAATGCCCAATCTCAGTTACCCTAGACACACAACCCTAAGATCAGATTGCTATAGTCACCTGCATGCATTTTAGCAACTCCAAGAAAGCATCAAAACCCTCCAGATACTTCTCCCTGAGTTGGTCACCCCACTCTGTTGGACGGCTTATCAGGACATACCTGCGTCCAAGAGAAATGCATCATGACACGCATCTCAAGAAATGGACATTTTAGACACAGATAATGCATAACTGTGTACGAAATCGTTTAAATGAGTGCAAAGCAGTGTACCGCAATAATCCAGTCTTATTTTCAAAGCAACATTTTTCACAGAAAAATTAATGCATCTGTATTCAAAACTATCTTTAAGTCAATTAAACCTGGATTCAGATTTGGTGTGAAAACTTTATACTAGAGCCCGACCGATATATCGGCGGTCCGATATTATCGGCCGATTTTAGGCATTTTCCTAACTATCGGTATCGGCATTTATAATGGCCGATAAATTAATATTTAAAAAAATGCGGGTGCGGTGATTCATGTAAGGGTGGCGCTGCCAATAAAGCACCTAAAAGCTGTCACAAGAACTGGCAAAAGTAATGATTATGAATACAACAAATATAGCAAGGAGACATTTTAATTGTTTATTAACAAACAAGTGTTTTCAGTCAGTGTCAGCCAAAGATGAAGTTGACGATGCTGACTCGCGATCTTCAGTGAACGCGTGCCAGAGAGAAATGCACATTTCATACGATTACATGAGTCTGTCTGTCTTTCGTTTTGAATTGTTCTGTTTAAAAGTAGACATTTCAATATAGATATATTTCAATTCTCAGGTCTATACGCTGAGTTTCGGTTCATGAGACGAGCTCCAGTTCACCCGCAGGCGCCTCCGTGTCGAGATTATCTATCGTCTGCTATCTACTTCTTATATATTAAATCCAGGCAATGGTTGATGAAACATTGATTAAAATTAAGATACAATTAATACAAAACGAAATTCACCTTGAAACGAAAGGTTTTGTGCTTTCTGTTTGATGTCTATGTGAAAGTTTCAAAGCATATTTTAGTGCCGCTTTCAGAGCGCTCACGTCCATAGTGCTGAACTGTCGAGTCTGTAACATTGTTTTTTCCTCATAAATGCGAACACGAAAAATACAATAAAATAAAATGAATATTTTATGTAGCTTGTGGAGACTGAGAGCCAACCCTTCTTCATCCAGTGGGTAGTAGCCTACTTGTGATTTGCGCAGTGTAATTCACAGAATTGATTTCTCTGCTACAAGCCTCTGTCACGTATTGTGTGAGCTTGTGACTATTGCAAGCGCACAGCTGAGAAGTCCTTATTATATTGTCTGCTATATTTACTTCTTATTTATTAAGGCAATTGGTTAATGAAACATTGATTAAAATGCGTGGCGCGAGCGATCTCCGACAGTAAACTGATTCTGCTTTGTCTCGGGTAAACAGCTGTTGCGACGCGAGCAGTAACGGCCGCGTCCGGTGTAGACACAGTGTTAAAGCTCATTCTGCCTGATAACGCTACGTTACAACATCAAGCAATATTCCAAAAATTTATATAATTATAACACTTTATATAGGGCCATTTTGCAGTAAGAGTAGCCTAGTTTCACGTTTAGTACATTTTGCTTACTAATTATTTAAAATAGTATAAAAGTACTGTACATATGTAATTAAAAACGTTTTCATTATGATAGATCTTTTTACTAAAGTAAAATTAATAATGAGTTCTTCCTCCACTGGTAGAGATTAGAGGAATTAAGAGTAAAAATAGAAGATAATAAGGTTTTGTCAGTGACACTTTTTATATATTTATTGATACAAGTTATGACTAAATTAAAAGACAAAGTCGTTAGTGAAGATTATGCAACAGTATTTAGAATATAATATAATATAACATGCAATGCAAACTAGTTTGGTTACAGCTCAACTGTATAATTCTCATTCTATCATTCCCCCTGCCTCCATTACATATCTTTCCCCCTGCCTCCATTACATATCTGTGTCACACAAGTGTTTGATCACCACATTTGAGTGATCATTGCAAAACGTGTTTATAAAATATATTTATTCTGTTTATAGCTACTGTGTAAAGTACCCATCAAAAGTTTGTACACACCAATAGGAAAGGGTCTAAACTTTTGACTGGTATACTGTACTATAATACACATAAATAATATTGCTACTGTATTATAATATACACATAAATAATATCGGCCGATATATCGGTATCGGGCTTTTTTTACTCCCTAATATCGGTATCGGCCCCAAAAACCCATATCGGTCGGGCTCTAATTTATACTGATGTAATTTAGGGATTTATGGTGCCAGGGATCTCTCATAGTCTGTTCTTGACCGTTTGATATATATAACGGCTGGGAATTGCCACACACACACGCTCGTGATCTTACTTGAGGTCTCCGATAAGGCTCTGGACTCGGCGGAACTTGAAGGCCTGTTGTGCGGTGTAGCGTTCAAACTGAAAGCGGCCCTGCAGGTCTCGGTGTCTGAGGTGGTCAACGAAGGTGCGGATGATGGTGGTCATCAGGTTCTCTTCTGTGATCAGCATCCGCGCCTGAAAATATCAGATGCACCGTTCACTGCTGTATCCGACAGACCGATGGTGGTTTGGGAGGAATGCTGGTTATATATATATATATATATATATATATATATATATATATATATATACAGTGATGTGAATAAGTTAGGACACCCATGCTAAAGTTGCCTAAAAAGAGGAATAAAAAAATCATCTTTTGGAAATTGATCTTAATGCCTTAATTAAAAAAATGAGGAAAAATACAACCTTTAAGGACACCAATTTTCTTAGTGAATGAATAATGTATCATAAATAAATGTTCTTCCTTAAAATACAGGGTGCATAAGTCAGGACACCCCTATGTTTAACTCCCATAGAGTCAGGCAGATTTTTATTTTTAAAGGCCAGTTATTTCATGGATCCAGGATAATATGCGTCCTGATAAAGTTCCCTTGGCCTTTGGAATTAAAATATCCCACATCATCACATTCCCTTCACTATACCTCGAGATTGGCATGGGGTACTTTCCATAAGATCATCTTTCAATGCAAATCAAACCAGCTATTAGGCTAACTGAAATAACACCATGCCAATCTCTAGGTATGGTGAAGGGTGTGTGATGATGTGGGGATATTTTAATTCCAAAGGCCAAGGGAACTTTATCAGGACGCATATTATCCTGGATCCATGAAATAACTGGCCTTTAAAAATAAAAATCTGCCTGACTCTATGGGAGTTTAACATAGGGGTGTCTCGACTTATGCACCCTGTATTTTAAGGAAGAACAGCTATTTACGATACATTATTCATACACAAAGAAAATTGGTGTCCTTAAAGGTTGGATTTTTCCTCATTTTTCTAATTAAGGCATTAAGTTTAATTTCCAAAAGATGATTTTTTATTCCTCTTTTTAGGCAACTTTAGCATGGGTGTCCTAACTTATTCACATCACTGTATATGTATATTGTGTATATATATATATATATATATATATATATATATATATATATATATATATATATATATATATATATACGAAATTCATATTATATGAAAATCCATTTTATTGAGAGGAGAAGAGACAGAAGAGAACAGAAAGACAAAGGCACAGTAAATGAATGAGTAAGGAGAATGAGAAAGAAGATGAGAAGGAGAAGTGAAGAAAAAAAAGGAGGACCAAAAAAAGAATAATTGACCAAAATGGTAATGATTATTTAGTGTCCATTTCGTTCACACAATGTGAATAAGCTGTAAACATGTTTGCTGTGTGGATGCTGGAGCTGGGTTAACATGATAATCCATAACTATAATTAACTATGATATGAATCAATTTCTCATTTTTAATCGATCTTCATTTTGATGAACCAAGATCTTTAGTCTATGCTGTATTCAGTTGATGTGTGAACAAAACTTCACTAAACATTATTTGTAGCACATCTACCATTCACTAAATCCAATAAGCTTTGTGGCTTGATATGAAAAAGTACATTTTAAAACAAAATGCAAACAATAAATGAATAAACAAAACAAATGCAGCATGTGGACCGATCATCTCTTCCTCTTTACTACTCGTTATAGAACCAAATATACTGGTTTACATGATACATTTCATTAAGTTGTACTGTATCTTTCAACTTATCTTTTGATGTTCATTCATGTTATTACAGCCATAAATATTTATCCTTCAACAACAAACTGGAGAAGATATACATGCAAATATGCTGATCTAAAAACTGCCTTATGTGCAATTTAAATGTGCATATGTATACACAACTCCGTTTTTTTTTAGTGTTGATAATCATTTCGGTGCACCACTAGTAAAGAGGAAAGTGAAAATGAAATACGAAGATGGAAAGGCAACAGAAGAGTGAAAAGAAAAAGTGAAATGAGAGAAGAGACCAACAACCCAAAACAAGCCCTCTTCCTCATGGCAGGCAGTCTCTCCTCACACGTACTCACCAGAGAAGGCACGGTGAACATTTGCACAGAGAGGTCAGTGACTGAGAACTCCCTGTCGTGGTCGTCTTTCACGTAGTCGCTCTGCAAGCGCTCATAGTTCTGCAGGTAGTGGCGTAGGAGGCGGAGGAGAGGAGAAAGAGGCAGAAGAGAGAGCAGAGGAGTTTGGGATTGATGGTACTCACCACAGTGGGGGCGGTGAAGAGCTGCACTGACAGAGAGGTCACTGACACTACACGCTCGTGATCGTCCTCCATAAAATCTGTCTGGAGGCGCTGGTAATTCTAAAGGAAGGGGGCACATTCACCTTCCGGGTCAGAGGTCAGGGGCCATCTGCAGTTCTGTCCCCCGACTCAGTTCTCAGCTCTGCGGCACATACGGCCTGAAGTTACACCGCGGCACAGGTCAAGCGTTGAGAACGGCACGTGTGGAGCCGGGGGACTGGAGTTAAAGCTGAACTTTGCACATTGGTTTATTAGCAGACTTTCTAGAGTTGTTTAAGGTTTTAATCTCTGTCAGTGACACCTGAGGAAGGGCCCTATGATTAACGTAATGTGGAAAACGCACACGGAATTGCAGAATCTAGTCATAAAAATGGATTTTACAGTAGAACACGGAATGTCACAGAATCTGGCAAATTGTGGATGACTAAATCAAATGTAGGACTGTACACTTAAAAAAAGAAATACCACAATATTTTTAGTACTGTTTGTGAATATTAAAGCACAAAAAGGTGTCTCACTATATAAGGACACTCAAAGGTCTAAACTAACACCAACCAAAATAAAAGTTTGGCTTAATGAAGAACGTATGACAAATATATTACTATTGTACCGTAGGAATGCACTTCTTAAATTAACAAAAATAACAACATTATTAAAACTTTACTTTTAAGGAACATAACACATTTTTTTCTTCCATGTTTTAATTTTAACAGTAAACCTTTGCTGTGCAACACTTTTTTTTACCAACATATAAGAAATTGTTACATTTTAATTTGATTGCATCTTACAATTAAATTGTAAATGTTTTATATTTTCATACGATAATTGATAATACATTTGTATTAAATCATGAACCCAGAAAAATTAAAACAATTTCTGAAAAACAACAAAAAAAAAATATTTCACAGGGCCAATTTTTTTTATAAGTAATGAAATTGTTAAAATTTTACGAATTTCATTGATTAGACATGCCTTTTGATTATTACAGCTGGATTAAACCATTAAAACGAAATTTAAATCTGAAAACATGGAACTTGGGAAAAATTAAATGGAATTTGATAACAAAAATAAAACTGATTTCATATGGCCCTAAACATTTTATTTGTTCAATTTTTGTTAAAAGGAAAAGTTAAAATTACATAAGTTTCATGATTTCAATTAATTAGACATGCTTTTTGATTACTTATATTTTATTTAATCATTAAAACTGAAACAAAACAAAAGGGATTTCATAGGGCCCTACACCTGAGTGCTGAGAGAGGTTTCCTGCGGTCAGATGGAGGCCTGCAGCGAGCAGCGAACCAAAGACAGCTAGAGTAATACGCCAAGTCAAAGTATCGCTCTCTATTACTAAGACTCTCTCTCTGAGACGATTCCCCTCACTGAACAGGAACTGGATTCTCAAACTCTTATCCTCACAGATCAGCTGAATCAAACTGAGTGAACTGGATGCTCTAGTGTGAATCACAGACTTGGCATTTTCTGGCCATGCCTTTGGAAACAATTCTGTCTCACAGGATGGTGCAATACAAGTCTGAACTCCATCAACAGAATCTATAACATTTTCATTGATTATCACAGAAAATAATTTTATATGAATAGTTAGAAGGAAATTGTTTTCATGCTAGCTAAAAGTTTTCTGGTAATGTTTTTAAAATTGTGTGCATTTTAATGTTTATTTGCCTTGGCCTATATAGAGTATCAGTGTTACAGCAGTAAGGCAATTTTAAGTAATTTGAACTTGTAATTTGGAGCCAGAACGTTCCTTCAACATCATGTACTCTAAAAACAATACTTAAAGGGACAGTTCACCCAAAAATGAAAAAGCTATCATCATCATTTACTAACCCTCATTTCAAACTAATGAGGTTTGTTCTTGAGTGTAAAGGGAGTTTGGCTGATGTATTTATGTCCTCCATGTAGTGCGTTCATCAATGTTTATATGTGATCTGTTCATCATGTGTCTCTTAAAAACACTTGGATTAAATCGCTCAATTTATATGGATTACTTCAAAATGTTCATAAAAACATTGTTGAAGTTTTCTTCAAAGTTATCTTCATTAGTGTTGAATAAAAGTCTTTTGGGTTTGGAATGACATGAGGGTGAGCAATTGATGACAAAAATCATTTTTGGGTGAACTATTCCTTAACATAAGCCCCTTTCACACAGAGATTCCGGAAAATACAGGGATAAAGTGACCCGGGATTTGACCCGGGTTCGTTTGATTTTGGTTCATTCACACTGCCAGTGATTTTCCGGAATCAGAGAGTGCGTTCACACACAACCCGTAAAAATCCCGTAAAGACACGTGACATCGATGTGACTTGTAATCTCAGCAGCGTCTTAAGTTTGCTTATGAGCTGCGATCTCTCTCTCGTGAAACCACGCTTCTGAATGTTTTCTCTGATTCGACCAAACTTGCGCTTTACGTACCATTTCACAGCTGGCGAACGATCAGCGTCATCACTACGACACGGCATTATTACGGCTTTTGTTCACACAGCGCGCGTTCCGGGACTGAACACGGCAATGTTACTAGGTCCCCAACCCGGCATCGATCCCGGGTCGAGTTTGCGTTCACACAGAAGGCGTTCTGGCAGTTTGCCGGGTTCAAAGCACTGTGTGAAAGGGGCTATAGAGGTCATGGAGTCCCAGAAAGTGTAAACCATGCGATTTTTGCTTTATAAATTGTAATGTTTATTTTCCTGACTCTTTCCATTCCTCAGTAAGCATGATAATGTACATGAGAATGCTGGTGGGTAAATGCACCAACTTTTTACCACTTTTTGGGGCTTCATGGCCTACAGATAAAGTTCTGGGCTGTACTACAGAAACGTCCTATCTTGAGATTTGAAAAAGTTCTGCTTCTTAAGTTAAACTACTACAGTTAGTAACCAGATAAATTATGATGTTTCTGTAATACAGCCCCTGATATTTGACTGTCAATAAATATAAGCACTGTGCCATTGTGAATGGAAGTCTTACCCTCGCAAACTGGATTGCAAAAAGTTTCTTGTACTTTGGATCCATGAGTAGGCTGCTCATAAAGAGCTGGTGGTAAACATTTCTCGCTCCTGCAGGAAACACAATGTTATGTACGGCATGAGCTGAACTGGGCAATTCTCTCAAAACCAGCCAAGAACATGTCTCAGTCATTATTTTATCCGCCCAAAAAAAGAAACATACAAGACATTACGGTTACACTTTATTTGAAAATGTTCTCGTTACAGCGTAATTATACTGTAATATAAAAGTAATATAAATTAACAAGAAGTACTTGTGGGGTTAGTTTAGGTTCAGTTTATTGTAATTATACATAATCTATTGTTATTACTATGTAATGTACATAATGCATGTGATATGTGCACAAGGTCACTGTAAAAGTGTTCCCTAAATTGCATTATGATTTAAGGAAATGTGTTGGATCTATTCGTTTTGTTTTTTTGAATGACAATTAATCACATTTCCATCCCAATCCTCATTACTGTAGTGCAATAAAATCTTATTGTTATTCATTTCATTTTAATAAATTTGTTGATTTAAAATATTGTAGGAAATTAATTGAATGTAAAGACACTCAACTGAGAATAATATAAATAAAAACTCAAAACAGAAAGACACATTACAGTAAAGAGACTTTAGAGGAAAATCAGTCTTGTCAGTCAATAAATGTCACAATCAAATACATTGTAATGTGCCCAAATTACGCTTTTTCGAATATAACCTTTTATGCAGTCTGTAATATAATATAAAATAATATATACAACAGTTCTTTCTGGTTCTCGAATCTGACTGGCTGAGAGCCTTTTCCAGCGGTGAGATATTCACAGTATCAGCACTGGAACGTTTCACCGTTTGTATCACTCCACTTGCGGCGACTGTCATGGCGGTCGAGCAAATCCACAATATATTTTTTTTAAATACTACTTTTGTGTCATGAAATGTAGTTTGAAGAGTTTTTACCTCGAATATGTGACTCATTGATAATCATAGCACCAATTTTACAATCGGTTTAGACGCTTTTCCAGATGCGAACTCAAGGATGTCAGTGGCCGTTCAGCGCTTACGTACCCGCAGACAACAGCGTCATCTCGGCCAGTAGCTGGCTCTTCACACTCGTAGCCGTGTGATACTGCTGTACGTTATATCAGCACACTGCGATTACCTACGGCACTCGGGAGACACACTGTCTTCTAAAAGAAAAAAGCGATTCTGAACTGCCAAAACGAGTTGTCGGCAATTCCAGTCTCACTTCCGTAACATCTACATAGGTTTGTAACAAATTTGTTCAATGGTCTTCATTGGCTGCCTGTGAACAACATCTTAGTACTTTGACCCGGCCTCAAACACTGTAGCTAAGAAGTAACATGTTGTAAAATGTCGTGTTGTCGAAATGTAGAGAAGATGCTGTTTTCTGTGCTGTGAAAGCAAATCTACTTAGCTGCACTTCCGGTAATTGATACAGTAAAACCGACGCCATCGTTACTGCTCATGTATACAAGTGCCGAGGAACCCTCCAGAGCTGAAATTCAGCTGGAAATGGGCATTTAAGTTTACGCCACCCACTGCAAGCGGTCGACCAATCACAACAGACTGAGCCATCTGACCAATCAGAGCAGAGTAGGCTCTCAGTAACCGTTTAGAGAGACTGAATCCTTTATCCTTTAGTGAATCCACTGTGAGAAAATAGGTGATGCTGCAATGTATATTATGAGAAAATTAAAGTGCTTTTTGACCTTGGATGCATGTAAACCTCAGGAGACTTAAAATTAGGAGACTCAAAAAAGGAGACTCAAAATTAGGAGCTTTTAAAATAGCATAACAGGGGCAACTGTAATTGTCCTAAAATATGCTTAATTTCTCCAAGTGTTTATTTTGGGGTTAATTGTGAGCTGGAAATGTATTCATGTCATTCACTGTGCTGTGTGTTTCTTCAGTGCTGCAATATCTCAGGAGAGCTGATGTCAGCAAACGCATTCACTCACCTTTCCACATCTTGGAGTCACAGAGCATGAGCGTGTCGACTAGAGAAGAGTTCTCTCCCTCCGGCCCGCGCTGCAGTCCCACCTGACACAGGATCCTCCTCAGAGCATCTGCTGGGCGGCAGTAACACACTCAGGCACTGATTCACTACAGCAGGCACCACATAAGCAGATTTTGATAACAGGGCTCGACAGTGCGAGCACTTCACTCACATTTGCGACTAAAAATAGATGTGTGCGAACTGTAAAATGTATTTAGGTGCACGTGTGCGAATAAAGTTTTTTTTAAAAAAAAAGTTTAAACAATGACGTTGTTTCTGTGCTGAACCTATGTTGTCTGTTGAAAAAACAACAAAAAAACACGTGATCCACACAAACGCACCTTCTAGACGCTACTAGACACCATAAAAAAAATAAAAAAAAAAAAATAAAAAAAAACGATATAACATTAACTGAAAGACCAGGCGGCGCCTGGGATATACCAGTTCATCCTCCATTGCCATTAATCCGCAATGGCAGAGAACATATAATATATATGCAAGGAGACATTTTAATTGTTTATTAACAAACTAGTGTTTTCTGTGTCCGTGACATTCCTTAATATTTGGTGGTGTAAATGCTAGCTTGAGATCTCTGTGAAAGTTTTAAAGCAGTCTTTTAGTGCCGCTTTCAGAGCGATCACGTCCGTAATGGAGAACTGTCACGTCCGTAATATTGTTTTTTTCCTCATAAATGCAAACACGAAAATTAAAATGTTCTGTGGAGATCCAACCCTTCTGCATTCAGTGGATAGTATTACTTTTGGTTTGTGCAGTGTAGGCCAATTCACAGAATTCCTAAAAAATGTGTTACCACCTTTTTTTTGTCACGTCCATAACGAATGTGTATTTCCCTCATCAAAAATATAAAACACGTGTGTAGACTGATATTTTTCTAATGTCTGGAGTACTTTATTAAGGGATTATTAATATAATATATTGGTATTAAATGCATTTTTTGAGAATTTATGTTTCAATTTTCGACTGCAAATGTCACGTCCATAACGCTGGAATTGCCCTGTACTTTTTGCATTCAAATGAATTAAATCATTTTGCTTATAAATGTCTCCTCGTATCCCTTTATTAAGGAAAGACACTTTATAATACATTTCCATTGCGCCCCTGAAGATCTTATTGTGCTCCTAAATTTTTCAACTTAGTAGCACGTGCTGCTCGTGAGACAAGTTAACGTCAAGCCCAGGATAAACTTAATATTACTGGAATCATAGCAAAATAAACAGCTGTAAAATCCAAATGTATGGTAATTGCTAAATGGAGAAGATTAGAAAGTTTGGCTTTGCACAAGACAAAGCAGAAATTAAATAATATGACTTCTACAGAAGTGATTAAAAGGAAAGAATCAAAGAGAGGAAATGAGAGAGAAAGATGCAGAGACAGACCTGAGTATCTGATGATTTGTCCGAGCCAGTTGAGAGCTTTGAGCGCAAAACACTGATGAGCCACTATAGAGGAGTGCATGACCTGAACCCGCAGAGGTTTCGTCTGACGACTCGTGTTCCTCTGCAAAACAAGTGTACCAAGAGGTTCACGTACAAACTACATTTACAAGAACAATTACTAATGCTTTAATTTCTGCAAAAGTTACCCCCACAATGCAGAAGTGTTGTGGATAGTTGCCAAAGTCTGGCTATGAAGTTGCTACAGTGTTTCAGGCAGTGTTGGGGTAACTCATTACAAGTAACTTGAATTACGTAATCAATTACTTTTCAAATAACTAGTAAAGTAACTTTTCAATTTACAACAAAATATCTAAGTTACTTTTTCAAATAAGTAACGCATGCAGCTGAGCTGATTTCAACTGTCCGTGTGAAGGCAGCGTTGCGAAAGGCTACGGACGGTTCCTATCCGACAATTCCAGCGGAAGTTAGCGTTGCTATGGTACTGATAAACAAACCTGAATTCTTAACTTTTAACAAAATAAATGATGATTTTATAACCATAAGTTGTCATGTCATTTTTTTATTTTCATGATTTTCTAACGTTATTAGGGCAGTTAATACAATTAAAATGTAGGCTATAATTAAATTTATGTAATAATATTATTGTATAATTCTTGTTTGTATAATTCTATTTATGTCTCTATAACCCTCATCAGAGAGATCATACAGAATTGTACATTCTGACACTGACAGAATCAACCTTTCTAATCTCTCCGCCATTTTTGTTCTACTCGCTTCCGACGCTTTTCAACCGTGTAGTACGACGTCCGCTGGGGGGCGTATTGTGTATTACGGAGCTGATTTCAACTGCCTGTGTGAAGGCGGCGCAAGAGTTAAATTTTTTTAACGCATCCGGATGACCAACTGACACGATTTCTTCACACCGCACTCGTTCGGACCCATTCGCATGCGGTCTGCAAATCTCCATAGGAAATGAATGACTTCCAGTCGTTTCGGAAATGTATCTGAGCTGATTTCCAGTGCCAGTGTGAAGGCGGCGTAAAGGTATCACTGTTTTTCATGTTCATAGAGTTAGTTTCTGGAGTAAATATATAGGCCATAATCTGTGTTTCCACAACCTTTTTAAAAATGACGGGTGATGGTGTTTCCCGTGCGTTTGGCCAATCCGCGTACACTTAAGTCACGGATAGTTCCTATAGTGCTGGTATAGACCGACTCTAAAGTAGGAGTAAATTAGTTCCTCCAAAAGAGTTCCTAGAACTAAAATCATTCCTAGTTCCTGCAGTGCGAACACGCCAAAAACCATGAACTTCCGCCAATAGGTCTAGGAACTATGAAAAGTTTCATCCGGTGCGAAAGCCCCTATTATCTGACAGATGAAAATCTGACAGCTTTAATAAAGTAATAGCACATCTTTACTCCACAAGCCACATGAGATTTGAGGCATCACTTATGCCGGTAGTACAAACATAGAAAAATCTCCATTGAGCGATAGTAAAAGTGATGCATTATGATGAATTATTAACAGAAACAGTGAAACCAAAATTTTAGTTTTCATTTAATTTAGCAGAAAACAGAAAATAAAGTTAATAATCAACCAATTCATCAAATGTATTTAATAATGAACACTCACAGTTTTACAACATAAAAATGTGTAATTTAAATGGCACAAGACTAAATTATATCAACTTTTTAATGATATAATTATGATTTACTCCAATTCGTTAAAATAAACAATTAAACAGTGGATATAATAAAATGTTTTTATAAAAGATTTATTCAAACAAGAGCTACATTAAATAATGAAGACATCACTAACTGGATAAGTAAAACTATGATGGCTTTCCTAAGGTAAATGAAACATTACATAACATATTACAAGATGTCTCATCACAGTTGAAACTGATTGAGTGATTAAATGAGACATGTTATAGTGTACTGTTTCTTTCAACATACCTTCTGATGTTCATTCATGAGATATAACTAGTAGTAAAGAGGAAGAGATGATTGGTTCATGTGCCACTTGAACTGAAGCGAGCATCAAATGCTATTTATTGTATGGATTTTGGGATAAAACTGTCAGATATGTAAGCTGACACTTTTCAATGATAATAGTGATGTTTGTCTAAACAAAGAACTAACAATTAGGGCTGTGTATCACCAACAATGTCACGATACGATACGCATCACAATACTAAAGCCACGATACCATACGTATCACGATATGGATCAATTTGGAATTTAAATTTCTTTTGAGCAGAGGTTAGTAACAGTAATATCTTTATTGAATAAACACTGTTATAACAGTTGTAATAACTGAAAAAACTATTTAGTTTTTGTCATTAAAAAACAATGAGAGTTAAATTAAATGTGTTGGAATGTGCACCAAACACAGTAATTTCTTTACATTATGTTGAAATCATTTTAAACAAATAAATACAATAGAATAAAGATAGCCTACCAATAAAAAGAAAAGTTTCTGAATAGGTCTAGCACTAGTATTAAGAACTTAATAAAGTAATTAAATGTAAAATAACATTGGGTAGTATTTTAGTCCTGACTAAATTAAATACATCGACTATAAATCCAGATTCCTTATAATTAAAGCTATCTTTTGTTGTTTTGACAACAATATTAATGACAGACACATATGGCTGCTGTCACTTTAAGATAGTGCACAGATCCTGTTTTCATTATACTCGCATCACATGCATTTAATGATTATTTTAGACATAACCGACTGTGTTGGATACTCACCAAGACCGACATTTTTGACATCATTTTGCTTGTTTTTGTCCGTAAAAGCGATATAATCCGTGAAAAAGAACTTTTGTTACTCGCAGGCTGTTTGCGAGACGGCTTTACTCTATATAAGCATGCAGAGAAAACCATCTCTCAGAGAGCGTGCGAGCACTGAATAGTTTAAAATCGCTTGAATGTTTAGCGTGGTAGGACTTAAAAAGAGCGAGCGAATGGTAAACTTAAGTGACAATGCAATGCTCGCCCGAATATGCAAGTGAATATTCCGTCATGTCCCAACTCCTAAAAGCGAGTGTAGTATCGCCGCCTTAAACGCATTTGACGCTTGCCTTGAGCAACCCATTTTGAGAGACAGAGAGACAGAAGACGCGGCACAGCTGAACACTCAATCAATGTTTGAGGGAATTTCCCGCATTATAAGTGGGAGACCTGCGGGAATGATTAGAATAATGCGTAATACTCGCAATCCCTTGCTGAAATTCGAGCTCTGAATTGGCTACATTCAAAAGCACGACAGTATCGATACAGCAGTTGGGAGTTCGTCAGGAGTTCATGACGATGTATCGTCGTATCGATATTCTGAGCACAGCCCTACTAACAATCTTGTTTGTGAACCATGTGTGATGAAATATGCAAATTGGGGAGGATTCCTTCATAAAACTTAATTGAATGCCCTAGCTAACAAGAAAAAGTTCTCAGTTTAAAATAAATAAATAAATAAATAAAAAATAAAGTAAAAAGCCCAAATGATTTCCACATCTGATGCAAACTGATGGGATTTGTGATTGCAGAGAACTTACCACAATAATAGATTTGGCCTGCTCACAAAACTGAAAGTCCCCAAAGCGAACAGACTTCCTGCCCTGAATACGGTGAACAGAAGTAATCAGTGAACAAAAGCAAGAGCCTTAAGCCTGAATTGTGGCTCTGGCAGGTGAACTAACAGCAGGTTAAGCTGGCTCTTACATCTCGGTCCACGGTGGTGGCGAAACTGACGGCCTCTTTCTGAGTGCAGTTCACAGCTTTCTGTAGTGTGTAGATGACCTGCTCGTACGTGTGGACCTCATCATTGAACAGCATGCAGTAGTACGTGTCTCCACGGGCCCTTCAGAAGAAAATAAGCAAGTTACACATCTTCTAATATACTAACATGCAGCTTTCAAAAACATCACATGCATGATGGATGATCATGAGGGTCTAGAATGGGTTCTTCACCCACCCAAATGCTAAAAATTGTGTCTTCTGATTGGGGAAAAAACATTTAAGGGACATGTCATCACATGACTTCAAGCTATGAGTGATTATATATCTTACGGTGGCTCGAGGCCTTCAGGTAGCTCGTCTTCTTTGTCCCAGGTGAGCATGTCCACAGCATATTTGAGAATGATGGCGAAAACATTATACGTGCGAGCGATCATCTCAGCAGACAGATTAGCCAACGGATCCTGCCAAACAAGATGGGTTGTTATTGTCAACAAACCATTATAAATCATTTTCAGCAATTAAAATAAAAGCTGAAATGAAATAAAATATTAGATGAAGAATTACAAATGATAACTGAAATGAGTTTAAGTTATCCTAAACTGACTAAAACTGAAATAAAAATTAATTAAAGACATATATTAGAGACATTAAAAAAAACTGTTTGCGGTAATTTCAGCATCCATACAGTCAGATTAACACAGTTAATGTAGATCCCAGGTTGAAAAACACTGAAATGCGTATAAATCCAGAAAAATCACACCCCTGATGACGTGTGGCTCCATTAATGGTCTTTGAGCGCAAGCAGAATTGGGATCATTAAATGCCTCATTATTCCCATCCCTCCTGCTTAGACTAAGAGGTAGAGGTTTGTTTGTTATTAATGCCATGCCAGCTCCTGTGGCTATTTTCATGGCGAGCAAAATTCATGGTAAAACTACATCAGTTGTCTACAATTTATTTTTGCTAAAAACTCTAAAACTATATTTGGTTTAACTTTGTTAAATTTCTTCAAAAGAGTTAACTGAATAAAAAAAAAAAAGGTTTCTCACGGGGTTAAAACCAGCACAATCTAATAAAAATGTTTCAATGATAAAGAGTTTTGACAATATTTTGTTGGATCTTCTCCTAGTATTAAAAACGTGTGTCATCCAGGAATGGCCTATTCTCCAACGGGTACACGGAGGAAGAGGTCTCTTACCTTCTGGGAAAAGTCACTGATATTGGGCTCGTGTTTCTGACAGTAAGGGCCCTTCTTCCAGGCCTCTGTGTCGCCACAGTCACAAAAGCCTCCTCCTCCTGAGGTGGTCATCTATAGTGAGCACAACGACAGCAGCACATGATCTCAAGTCTCCTATATCTGTATCTTATAAACAATAGACCTGTCATTGTCATGAAGTCATGAATCAACCTGCAACACACATGACTGTCTGCTCTAGTGTTCCTTAAAACAAACACACTTTTTTCACAACCTATAAAGCCTACTGTACTGTATTTGCTATGCAAATTTCTATGGCCTCTAAATGATCAACATGATCAAAAATGTATTGACAAAACTGTCTATTACATGCCTTCTGTCATCTGATTGATACTTTATAGCAAGTAAAAGGCCTTTTTTTGTATAATTGTTAAAACATCCCACTTCAAATCATGGTTAACGTCTCTTTTTGCTGTGAGCCATTTTTCTGAGAGACATTTTTCCAGTGGCTTTTGATCAGCTGGTGTCAAGGTGATTTTTAAAAGAAGATGTCTCATTTCAAACAAAATGGTTACAAAAAGGGTAAAACTGAAACAGTCCTTAAATTATATTATATTATTTAAATATAACTGTGTTAGATTGATTGATTTCTCTTCACTGACACACCTGAGTGAGATGTTTAAGATTGTTAAAGTGGCCACTGTGCATCTCGTTTCCTCTTACCCTGTAGCGATGCTCTTTGTGAACGCTGCCTAAGAAGCACTGCATACACAGCACACAGGTCGGATCGGCTGCACACTCCCTGATAAGGAGAAAAAATATCAAAATGTAAATTACTTAAACAGAAGGACAGCAGCTGTTAAAACCCCAGTGAGCTGCCTACAAACAAACAGGTAGCATAGAGACACGAATGAAGGTTGTTATAAATGCTAGCAAAATTATGCTGCCATTAAGATTCCTCATGGCATGCATCGTAAAGCATTCCCAGAATGCACTGCAACTGAATAGCTCTCTTGCTGCATCCCGATTCGCCTACTTATACTATGCCTTGAAAATATGCACTGTTTTTGTGAAGAAAATGTACACTTTTAAGAGGATAGCAAAAGAGTAGGCAAGCTTTAAGACATGCTACTTCATCATAATTAAATCTTTAACGGACCGATCTGTCACTTAATTACCCTCAAATCGTCAATTCATTGTGACATTCGATTTAATTTCTTACAGCATCAGAGAGAAATGTAGCAGCACAACGTTGATCTGCCAGACGTGGGTCTTTATGCGGAGACTCTTCTCATGTGTTTGCATAATGAGTCATTTAAAAGTTTATAACCAACGTGTCATTAAAAAAGTTCAATTTGAAGTTCTAACTTTTCATTTGATCTTGTTAATTCAAGGTTAATTTAACTGAACAATATTTGAAGGGTCTAATAATGATTTATTTAGTTTTAATTAGTGATCGACCGATATTGATTTTTTATAACCGATACCGATTATTTGCATGTTTATGTGCCCGATAACCGATATGAAGAACCGATATTTATTTACTGTTATACTTCTGTTTTTGACACAATTATTACAACACAAATGAACTAAACAAACCATTTTATTTAAAACATTCACTCCCTCCTATATAATATAATCACTTCATCCTATATAATATATAAATATAAAACTTTATATTTATACACAAATAGAGGGGTCTGAGTCCAAAAATAAAGTGCCTTTGTTTTAAAATAAAAGCTTTGATGAGGTAAAAAAATAAAGCACAAAAATTATTCTAACATACTGGGGGGAAAAAATCAAAATTACATGAATTTTAGTAGCTATTTTAGTAGTGTAACTTAATACTCCCAGTTAAGCAGAACTAGGTTGTAGTGTAGAAAACAGAGTATTTCAGCACTCTGCTCTGTAAGCCTGCTTCGTTTGTTTTCATAAATGGTAAATAAATCAAATTACAATAAAAACATTTATATTATTACATTACATAATTTATATCTAAATTATACATATAATTTATAAGCATCAGCAGCAACAATGTTAACAATAGGCAAAATACATGTTAAAAGTCTAATGTTTTCATATGGAGAAAATTGACAGGGGAGTCATATCACCTTTGCAGAAATTTAATTAATTTTAAACAGTTTTAGAAGGTTTATGTGCCGTTTAAGAGGTTTAAACTAAGAGTGAGGAATAATTCACTGGGTAATATTAATTCACTGAATAACATTAGCTAGAATATAACATTGTCAGGAAAGTAACAAACAAAACAGCATATACATCATTGCATTTTCCAACTAGTATGTTATTAATTATTAATAATATCTTTGTAGGTCTAGATCATGAAATGCTTTCTGACAAAGTGCTGTTTATCTATGCATTTTCACAGAACTATAACTTAGGCTACTCAACCGCGATCGCGCGTGCAGATAATAAATAATTAATTTCCACAAAGCGGTATATTTAGATGTGTATTAGCGAAATAATTGCTATGTAGTAAATGATAATATAATCTAGGGTGTTTAAACAAGATAATCTTGTCAAAAGTTTCATTCAGTGGCCGTGCTTGAGCATTCCTGATCATCAACCCAGTGAGTGCTGAGCAATATGAACGAACTTTTTTTCGAGACTAATGGTGAGCAAATACAACAGATAAACAATTAAATTCAGCGCTTTTATTTTCAACATGCACTCATTCATGTCTGTTTTATTTAATTCATGTAAAGTTACGTCTTTATTGGGGCAGGACATGACGGATTACGCTACGTGACTCCATGAGTTCGTCTCAATTTTTTTGAACCAAGCTGCATAAACTACATCCGGCATTTATGTCTCAAACATCATTTCTGCATTCCTGTTATGTTAAATAAATTTGAATAATTAAAGCAAAGCAAGTAGAACATATACTTTAAGTGTGCACAGAGTTGTTGTTGACTGATCTCCTCAGACGCGGGCTGCAATTGCGGAATTCTCAAAACGGCCACAAGATGGCGCCGTTTATCGGCAAATCCGATATTACAAAACCTATACCCGATTATGGGAAAATACTTAAATATCGGGAAAAATATCGGTAAACCGATACATCGGTCGATCACTACTTTTAATCATTAATAGCATTAAAAACAAACAAATTTCATTTTGAAATGTTTTTGTTAAATTAAAAGATTAAATATAAAAATAGTTACAAATGGTAGCATTTGGGTTCCTTCCCACTGTTGGTTATTATTGATTTGACAGCATAGTATATACTAGTACTGATAGTTTTGGATAAGAAAGTGAACTGAGCTAGAACTGACACCACTGTTTTCTGCAGAGCTGCTTTATAGATGAATTGAACATTTCATATTTGATTAACTTTACATAGTTATTGAACTAAACTTAATCAACATTGAACAGACCTCAGCTGAAAAATACACGCATTTCTTTTTAGAGATCCTTTAAAGCAGAATTGAAGAACTCTGTTAATTTCCTGTTTATCACTGTAAAGCTGCTTTGAAACAGTCTGTATTGTATAAAGCGCTATGGAAATAAAAGTGACTTGACTTTTGCACACTAATTTTAGACAAATTCTTGCGTACAAACAGTTAGTGTACGAGAAAAAAATCAAAATCAAATTCAAAATCACTCCGCCATTTCAGAGCAAACATCAAAAAAAGGATTTATTGAATATCGTGAAAAGGCTAAAAAAATCATCAACAATATATAAACGCTATATAATTGTTATTGGTATTGTTTTTAATCACCCAGCCCTAGTTGAGTGAAGCTTATGAAGCTCCATTGGCTGGACAAGATGTAGCCTATGTAGACAGCAAAGCAGATCACTAGAGTTTTGGATCAGAGCCAGTAACACATTACATGACAGGATTGTAAAAAGATCTGCACAAAATCTTAAGATGCAAGATATATTTCACACAACATTCACATCAGTCAGATCAGATTCCAGTCTCGTAAAGCCAGCGTGATAAAGCATTTGGGGATATGTGTGAGCCCTTTAATTTGTTTCTCAAAGAAACAGAGCAGAACAGTCCAGACTCCAGTCACCTCCGGCCTCTTAGCCGGCTTACAGTGATCTTGCCTAAAGGACTTAACCTAACAGCAACCTGACCTAATTCAGCCAAGACTTCCACGTCTGTGGGAACACAGTGACCCACACTATCCCAGGTCAGATGGCTACAACAGCATACATGCATGGGGAAAAATAAATAAATACATTTTGACAGACAACCCACTAAATCATATGTCTAGGCAATAGACAGTGAGCAGCTCACAGAGCCATGTTCACTAGTTTTAATGCCTTTGACATCAAACGAATTGAGAATAATTGTGGGTGCAGACTAGATGAGAATCAACACCCTTCTTTGGGTGGATCAGAAAGAGATGATGATGAAGTGTCGACAGTGTACCTGCAGGAATACGTTGGCTCTCCCACTTTAAACACATGGCCACAGAGCTGTGAGGGCTGGTTGTTCTGTTCCAGCTTGGCCAATCCCACGGACGGCTCTTCCCCGCACAGGTACCACTCCAGCGGGCCCTGGAGCAGCAGCTGAGCCAGCAGGTCCTCGTTCTGGGGGTTCAGGTTTGGGCCCAGGCAGTAGATCTTGGGGACGTAGCAAGCCAAGTGTTGGTACACCTCTTTGGGCAGGTTGCTCACCAATAGCCATTTCTGTGGACAGATGGGTCAAATATTAGAGAGACACACACACAATAGGGCTGGGAGGATACACCCATATCCTGATTCAATAGTAACACGATACTTGTAACTTTGGTGCCGATATGATATGTATTGGGATTTTTTTTAAGAATTGCGATTCGATATTGCGATTTTTTTTCAACACCAGACCATGGGGAAAAGATAAATCACACACTTATACAGACTGTACATTATGTATAAGATGAGTCCTATTTACAAAAACAATTCATCACATCTTTCTGACTTTTATTTCAGAAGCATCATACAGTACTAAATTCTCTTGAATAAATGATTCAATAACAAATAAATTTAACAGTCAGTTGTTGCCACCTAATGGCGAAACAATGTAATCGATAAATGCGTTATTTTAAGCCTCAAGTTTCTATCAAAAGCTGATTTACTCTATTTTTATTATTCTATTCTATTACAAAGTGTTTATATTTTAACTTTTATCCAAGTACTTCTGTGGTAATTTTAATTATTGTATCACAGAAATAATGATACTATGAGGTTGAAAAGAATGCGGTTTCATGACTACTCTCTCTGGGTCATCGGCAACAGATTTAAAAGTTGCAATATGATTTTGTCAAAGGTTTGAGATGAAATGGAAGATGATCGCGCAGGTGTTTGAATCGTGATCAGTCTTTTAAAGATGAATCGTGCAGCTCTATTGTCTTGTCTCTCTCTGCATACGAGTAGCGGCGAGAGCTCTTCAGTGCTTTCAGACTCACGTCACTATCACACGTCCACTTGAAAGGGATATTACGTCACTTTAACACACATAGATAACACATTTCATCCTCTGTTGGAACAAAAGTGGCTAACTTCTGTCAACCTCGTCTATAAGCAAGGACGAAAATAAAGCAATTCTGTAATAATAAAAAAACGCGATAGCTAGGTGAACCGATTTTTTTCTCCTAGCCCTAACACACAACTGTCTGAATATTAGAAATGCAGCCTTTTTACTTTAAACATTTTAAATCTGTGAATAAATTAACTTAGTCAATTAGTGCTACAGTGTGAAATCAGACACAGAGATTAAAAAAAAGGCAAGGTAAATAGATCAGGTGGACAAAGGTCAGGTTTGAAAAGGCACACTAGTAGTCGGTGTTTGATTGCATTGCTGCATCCACTGTTTAATATTTGCATGACCTTACAGGACTACCAGTTATTTAAAACATTTCTCAACAAAGTTTATATTTGGCAAGTACTAGGCAGAACACAATGTTTGTTCTAGAAGTGTGAGGTTAGAGCTGCACGATTCTGGATACATTGAGAATCACGATTTTTTTAATTCATTTTTTTAACTGAGATCAAGATTCTCCAACAACTAAACAAAATTACGTAATTTACTAGAGGTTCAGACAAAATATTAATTGCTGAGGTCTAAATTTAAATCTAAACATTTAAAATGTTTAATTATTCTGAAATATTTAAAACACTCGGTTTGAATGAATGATTCAACGACTCATTCAAATACTTCACGTTTCATAACTGGATGAATCAGCGTTTTTGAACGAATCTGACAAATAAATTTTTTCACTTGTCGCCACATGGTGGCACAAAGGTTTACTCGATATAATCGTTATTTGAACCACCAAGTTACTTTAAATCGGGGATTTGCTCTATTTTGATCGCTACCGTAGACATCAGTGTTTTTATCTGAAATATAAACTTTGATCCCAGTACTTCTGTGATAGAATATTTGTAACAGAAATAATGATACGGTGTGGTTCGTGAAGCCGTTTCATACCTAAACATGATAACTGCCCTCTCTGGGCCAGCAGCAGCGTGCCGTGAACACAGATTTGAATGTTGCGGTGTGTGTTTTGTCAAAGGTTTAATAGACAAAAGAATCGCTGTCAGTTAGTAATAAGATTGCGTGGGTGTTTGAATCGAGATCTCAATCTTTTAACCATTAATCGTCAGGCTCTATGTGTGGTGTAACCAAATTGAATGTATGTGGTTTTTTTTTCTAGATTACACAGCAGACATTACAATAAATGTTTATTTAATGTAATTTCCACCAAAAATATCCATAATCAAATTATTTTCATCTAAATATTTTTAATTTTATTTAGAAGTTTACAAACATGTTGATTACTAGAAAATTCACTACACAGAATTGGTGGAAAACAAAACCTTTCATAGAATTTCTTTTTTTTTTATTACTGAAATGTTTGTTTTTAATAATATTCAAGCATCACAGAAAATGACAGACAGTGACCAAAGGCAGCTCTGGCATAATGTCAATAACACTTCTACCAGTCCCGGCGCCAGGACAAACGACTTGGGGGGGTTTTACAATTCTTAGGGTGGCGGCTATGGGGGTGCTCTGTTTCTGTTTCTCTTGTGCCCCATATTGAAAAAAAAGAGAATTATTTAGTGTTCAACTAGTTAACACTAGTCTGCGGCGCGCTACGGCTGCGACACCGGAGCTCATCGCGCCCACTCTAGTCAATGCAATTGTGTTTACACCAACCGCGACGCGGCGTTTCAGAAGCATCCCAGAAGCGGCTCTCCGCACCGCTTCACTAAAGATAGGTGCTAACGTAAGTCTATTTTCAACAGGCGCCGCGTCCAAGCCGCACCGTAAATACAAAATAAAAGTAAATAAACACTGTACATTTTTAAAATAAACACCCTGTAAGGACTCCAAATTGTATTGCACACCAATATATCCTTGGTAGAAACCATAGACTAAGGTAGAAACCAAAAAATCACATCGCACAGGCAAATCACATGGTCTCGCGCATCCAGTCGCGTTGCTTCTGAAATGCTCCTGGTGTGAGTTGCACCGCGTGGAGGACAGAATAAAATCTTGTCGGAGCCGTAATGCACTGCAGACGTGTGCAGTGTACAAAAGGGGTAAAGTCGAGAACAGTTCAGACGGTTCTCGTTTATAGTTATCTTATTCATAAGTGTTTAGAAAAACCCTGCACGAACGCTCAGTCACATAATCATCATTCAGATCACTGCTAGGGGGGTGACGCCCTTGACGCCGGGCCTGACTTCTACTAAATTAGTTTCTTTACAGTTATTATTTAGTCCTGACTAAGTTAAATAGGCTATTAATCCTGATTCCTAACAATTAAAGCTATATTATGTTGTTTTGACAACAAAATGAATGACAGATATGCCTGCGTTCACTTTAGGAACTAGTGCACGGATCCATTATCCTTTCATTATACTGTCTGTCATACGCGTTTTATGCTCATTTAAGACATAACCGACTGTCTTTAAGAGGTTACTCACCAAGACCAGAGTTTTGACATCATTTTGCGTGTTTTTGACCGTTAAAGCGATATAACCCGCGGAAAAGAACTTTTGTTACTGGCGAGCTGTTTGTGAGGCGGATTTAGGCTTTACTGTATGTGCACGCAGTGAAAAACATCTCTGAGAGCGCGCGAGCACTGGATAGTTTAAAATCGCTTGAATGTTTAAACTGGTAAAACTTAAAAAGACGTGAAAATGATAAACGATGCAATGCTGGCCCGATTGTGCAAGTGAATATTCTGTCATGTCCCGACTCCTAAACGTGAGTGTTTATCGACGCTTGCCTTGTGCAGAGAGAGAAGACGCAGTACCGTTGAACACACATGCTATTTGTGAAATTGCGTCTCAGAGAAAGTTTTAAAATGACTGATTTGATTTTATAATCTGTGTGGATTAAATTTACTCACACAATCTACAAGTGAATACATGTTTGCGTGAATTTCCCACATTTTAAATGGTAGACCTGCAGGAATTAATAAAAATTGTGCGCAATACCCGCGCTGAAATTCGAGCCCTGAATATGGAAAAAATCGATTCGTGGACGTTGAGAATCGATTTTGAATCGACCACATTTTAAAAAACGATTAATTGAAAAATCGATTTTTTTGCCCAGCCCTACTACATATTGCAAAGTTTCTAGATCGACAACCGTATTTAAATGTGCAATTGAATTACTTGTCATTGACAGTAATAACAACAAAACAATCTGATACAGTATGTCAAATAATCCGTATTAAGTCTTGGAGTGTAAATGCAAAATAATTAGCCCTGCCACTTTATGTAAAGTTTAACTTTTTCATTTTTTTATTACTAACTTTTCAAATCAGACACTCAGTGACTTTTTACATTTAAATTTACAGATTTTTAACTATAAAAAAGCAGAGAAAGTCTCATGAGAAGCCAGGTTATTTTTCTGTTGATATGAAAAATCAGGTATATTTAGCAATATAGCGGGTGAATTATGTATATTGCGATGTAATGATGAACTATATGCTTTTCTCCACTGATGTTCTAAGTTGTTCAAAATGTTTCTAAGGATGCTGTTTTTTAGAAGGCCGCTGTCTGACTCTGAGATCATGAACGGGAACATGGTTTATGTAACATACAACATAATATTAGCTATTTTATAACAGTCAAGGCGAATCATGTTAACTTCCGTTATGTGTCTGACGTTGTAGAGAGCGATTCATAAAACGCATCACCATTCTGATACATCTACTTGTAGACAAGCCTGTATGAGTGAGTGGAGGCGGGGCTCATTTGCATATTCATGTATCCACATATACTAATTTGCACAAAATTGCACAAAAAATTATGCATGCCTTAGATTAGAAGACCGCCATCCATGTGGTAAGCTCACTAGGTTTTGTAACTATATTATGCAATTATTTGTTCCTAAAGAAATGACTGTAATAATAACAACCTAGCTGATGTCCAACAGCAGGTATGTGGCACAATCACATGCTAAAAGGAAACACAGGGATTACATATGCACAGTAAGCGGAACTTGGCAATCTCCGTTACTGTCTACATCGACCTACTAACCTGGATTTAGTGCTAGAGAGCATATAGCCAAACAATCCAGCATCTCTTTTCAGACAATTCACCATATGTATGAGTTGATTTGAGATTGCTAATCAGATTGTAGTTTCTGCGCTATAGACCTATAACACAAAATGATCCATGTTTTCATGCACATGGTGATTAATAGAGTCTAATATAGTCAGGACAATGTGCACTGCTGTCGTTCAGTCTATCAGACAATACAAACCACGTCAAATTGAGGTATTGTATGTGGTTTTAAACAGCCACCGCCTGTGCTACATTGTAAAAACAAATCTACTTGTGTTTATCAGATAGACGTGGCCGCATGGCAATATAGTGGGTAAGCCGATATGCAAAAATGAAAAACAAACACAGGTAACTGGAATATCTCAAATAAATTAATGTTTAGTTTGTTAACCACAACATCCTTCAACACCTGCTGTTCAGCGAAATAAATACAACTCTAATGTTTTTACAGGAATGCAGAAAATCTAACGTTACACAAATAGACAGGCTCGGTTTGCTTGTCTAAATCAATTTAAACAGCGTGTCAAAAGAGCTGTCCGTGAAACAATGTTATTAGAAGAACGCAAAAACGTAAAGATAATGAACAAAGCCAATGTTTTTTTTATACAACTCTTGACAGATCATTTTAAAAGCTCATTTCTTTGTAAGCAAAGCCATAAGTCAAACACCAAATGCGAGAAATTAAAGCATTTATAACGTGTAGATATATCACAGAAATATATGTGTAAACGGAGTGTTAAATACATGTTTTGGAGCTTGAGGTGTGAAAATTTCACAGGCTAGCTTGTTAGCGCGTTAGCAGGACAACACTCATCAAAACAACCCGAGATGAGGAGCAAGAAAAACAGAAAATTCATCGCCCTCGCAGCGATTTCCGCCAACAAATATATATAATTCATCAGGATAGAGCATTTGCAGAGTCTTTATAAAACTGTCGCCTACCGCAGCGGTGTCCTTTGCGGAGAAATTGAGGAATTCGCTACACAGAGCGGACGGTGCATCGCGATCAGTCTCGGCCGCCGCCATCTTTCCTTCAGTGCCCAGCAGAAGCAGCAGTGACTGTGAGGGAACCGGAAATCAGCTCTACTTCCGTCACAAACCTGGAAAACTTTTCTGCTGACTAATGGAAAAGAAAAGTACGGTCTGTGTCCCTGCTGTTGCCTTGGTGACAAGTCACGATAGTAGCCAGCCACTCCTTCTCACAGGTTTTACCAAAACATCTGGGCCTGTATCCCTAAAGAATTTTTGTGCAAAAAGTGGCTCCTAGCGGCCAAATTCTAAGAAAATTCTCAGAGTCATGACGTTTTCTTAGAATTTACCCTAAAAGTGACACGAAAATCCCAGTTAATATAAAAGCTATTCCTCAAGATTCCTAGCGCTTAAAAGGGCTCCTAAGCCAAGATCTGCTAAGAGCAGGGAAGAGGACTTTTAGTGGCTTAGGACTTCCCCTAAGCAGCTTCAAAAAATAGGTTAGGATTCCTTTTTTCTCCATTTTCTGTGTTTGTAGGATATTTGTTAACAAGCCTTCATAAATAGACCAGTCAGCAATCACAGACATTGATAAAAGCTGAGCCGTGTTACCCTCGTTAAGACCACACTGAGTTGTAACGTTGCAATTTCTACTTCATTAAGGACAGCCCCTTGAGATAGGCCATCTTGTTTTCAGTGGGGTCCATATGGGAGTGAAAGTACAAAATATGCCAGCTAGGATATTAATATGAACAAATAAGACACAAATCATTATTTGAACAGGGTGTAATGAGCTTAAGTTTTCACATATTTTAGATTCTAATGTTAGGCTATAACCCCTACAGCTCACTATTCATTTTACAGATATTTTCTTGAATGTGAAATATTATTTACAATTACAGTCTGCATAGATTAGAGTGTATAATTATGTTTATTGATTTGAGGGTACATCCTTTGCTAATTATCACCAAAAGTTCATTTTCATCAAACTTGTAGGATCAACCAATCACGGCTTTTGAAATGATGACTCATACCTAGCAACGGGGTCAACCACACCTCCTCACTAAGATAGGATTTTCTATCCATTCCTTGCTCAGAGTTCACTGAAAATGTTCTGGAATCACTTCTAAGCTAAAACTCCTGCCAAGGAATTTTTAGGTTAAGTTAGGAGCTCTCTGAGAGGATTCTCAGAATCTTTAGGGATACGGGCCCTGGGCCCGTATTCATAAAGAATCTTAATGCAAAGAGTAGCTCCTAGTGACAAAATTCTAAGAGAAATTCTTAGAAATGTGGGCGTTTACTCTTAAAATTAAAGAAAAAATCCTAATAAAGAAAAAAGTAATTCAGAAAGCATCTTAACCCTTAAAAGAGGTCTTAAGGTCAAAATTGTTAGGAGCACGGATGAGGACTTTTAAGAGGCTTAAGAGTTTCTTTAGCAGAGGAGAAAATGGCAGAAAGATGAAGAGGGAGAAGAAATGCATTGCAGACAATAGATGACAGTGAGTTAATAAGACACTATAGATTAGATCGTGCAGGGATCATGTTTGTGATTGTTTGTGATTTGTGTCTATTAACAGCATATGAGTTTTTAATGGCATGAGGGTGAGTACATAATGAAAAAAAAAAAATGCATGAGTGAACAATTCCTTTTAAGTTTTCTGGGGTTCAGAGAAAAAGACTTGGTCTTCTCTCACATTTAATATTTAAATAAAAACCTTAATAATTAAGATAAAGTCACTTTAATATACACAGATGCAAACCTATATTGTTACAGTAACTTGGTACAATGCATAACTTAAGAATAAAATAATAAAATAAATGTTGGTCACAAAATCATGTATGACTTGCTGCACAGAAATCCTTTCCAAGTCTTGCTCCTGGTGGATTCGGTGTTGATTTCAGTAGTTCATTGATCAGTTTCAGAGGTTTTGCTATCCGGTTTAAAGTTGCTTTGTCTCTGAGTGTGTCTTATCCTCATCAGTGGCTGCAGAAACAGCAGTAACATTACTTAAAGGAATATTCTGGATCATGAACCTAAGTTGCACTTTGTCATTAACCATGCACAGATAATATTTTAGATTCAATGACTACCTCATTAAAACCAGTAAAACTGGGCAGAAATGAACTTGCAGTGAACAGCATGTTTGCCCCACAGACTTCCATAATAAGTGCAGAAGTCTCTTACATGATGTTGAGTTTGTCCAGGGCTGGATCAGATTGAGCAGCAAACTGTGGAGTTCCTTCACTTCAGCCTTCAGCTCACTCAGGTCCTGACTCTGCTTCAGCTGGTCTTTCTGAAGTCTGTGAAGAGTCTTGAGATGTTCTTCTCTCTCTGGAGGTGCGACGCTTCTCCTTCTGTTAAAACAAAAACAACATACATATTTTAGGCAGTCTTTCCAGGAACATCACTTGTCACAATAAATGTTCCAAGTTCCAAGAGGTTCAATCTACCAACCTTGTGACATCTCTGGCATCTGCATACTGAGGTGAGATTGTCTCTCTTTGGATGTTCAGGTATTTATCTAAAGTATCCTGCAGAGCATGCAAAGTTTCAGTTATTCTGCGATATAAGAAAATACATTTAAAATATAACTTCCAGTAGTTGTTAACGTAGAAACCTTGATCTGTTCCGTAAGCTTCTTCATCTCTGCATGCTGTTCTGGGTTAGTGGTGACATCATCATCAAAGAATTCTCCAAGCGGGGCACAATGGCGGTGGATGTGCTCGTTGTCATAGCAACGTCTCAGACAAGGCATGGATTCCTCTATCTGCAGAATGATCGCTGCTTGTTGCATCACTGCATTGGCCAGTGCGTTGTCATAGACCCTGCAAACATAAGCGTTCAGCAAAAGGGTTAATGGAATAGTTGTCCCAAAAATACAAATTCTACCCAGGTCGTTTCCGTACAATGAGAGTTCACAGTGAGCATATCCATCGTGCCCAAAATGCACAATGAACGTTTCATTACTAAATGATCTAGCATCGATTCTCTTAGCCAGCAATACAGAATTTGCAGATAGCTCAAAACATGGTGCCAGAGATTACAAATTTGATTAGATCCAGGGGCGTGTAATCAATATATAAATATAACAATAATATGTGCATATTTTACACAACCAGTTGCATTTGCACAAAAACTCTTTGAAAACTGTAAATCCTTTATCCCATTTTTCCTTTATCCCATCAAATCTCACATGAGATCATCAATTGTTTGAGGATTAGGGCTGTCCCTAGGGCGGTGCAACTGGTGTGACCGCATGGGGCACTGTGCCAAATGGACAGAGGGGTGGCCCCGCACCGAATGCCCCCCTCATCCCCGGAACACGATTGTGAATGGACCGAGGGGAACATCCCTACTACCCAACCCTCCCGAACGGACCACTTTTAACTACCTACACGCCCCAACCTGAAATGAAATCACAAACAAAAACAAAAAGGACATCCCCACCCGCAACCCTCCCGAACGGATCACTTCCAACTCCACCACTCGAAATGCAATCGCAAACAAAATCGAGGGGGACATCCCCAACCCTCCCGAATGGACCACTTCCAACTACCAACAATCACCCCCCATCCGGAACGCAATCACGAACAAAAACAAGAAGGACATCCCCACCCGCAACCCTCCCGAATGGACCACTTCCAACTCCACCAATCGGAACGCAATCACAAACAAAAACAAAAAGGACATCCCCATCCGCAACCCTCCCGAACGGATCACTTCCAACTCCACCACTCGAAATGCAATCGCAAACAAAATCGAGGGGGACATCCCCAACCCTCCCGAATGGACCACTTCCAACTACCAACAATCACCCCCCATCCGGAACGCAATCACGAACAAAAACAAGAAGGACATCCCCACCCGCAACCCTCCCGAATGGACCACTTCCAACTCCACCAATCGGAACGCAATCACAAACAAAAACAAAAAGGACATCCCCACCCGCAACCCTCCCGAACGGATCACTTCCAACTCCACCACTCGAAATGCAATCGCAAACAAAATCGAGGGGGACATCCTCAACCCTCCCGAATGGACCACTTCAAACTACCAACAATCACCCCCCACCCGGAACGCAATCACGAACAAAAACAAGAAGGACATCCCCACCCGCAACCCTCCCGAATGGACCACTTCCAACTCCACCAATCGGAACGCAATCACAAACAAAAACAAGGACATCCCCACCTGCAACCCCCTCGAACGGACCACTTCCAACTCCCCCACTTGGAACGCAATCACAACCAAAAACAAGAAGGACATCCCCACCTGCAACCCTCCCGAACGGACCACTTCCAACTCCACCAATCGGAACGCAATCACGAACAAAAACAAGAAGGACATCCCCACCTGCAACCCTCCCGAACGGACCACTTCCAACTCCACCAATCGGAACGCAATCACGAACAATAACAAAAAGGACATCCCCACCCGCAACCCTCCCAAACGGACCACTTCCAACTCCACCAATCGGAACGCAATCACGAACAAAAACGAGAAGGACATCCCCACCCGCAACCCTCCCTAAAGGACCACTTCCAACTCCCCCACTTGGAACGCAATCATGAACAAAAACAAGAAGGACATCCCCACCCGCAACCCTCCCGAACGGACCACTTCCAACTCCACCAATCGGAACGCAATCACAAACAAAAACAAGAAGGACATCCACACCCGCAACCCTCCCGAACGGACCACTTCTAACTCCACCAATCGGAACGCAATCACGAACAAAAACAAGAAGGACATCCCCATTCACAACCCTCCCGAACGGACCACTTCCAACTCCCCACCCCCACTTCACCCGGAAAGCAATCGTGAACAAAACCATGGGGGGCATACCCAACCCCCAACCACTTTCTAGCCCCTTTCTCTTAACGACCATCCCCCCCCCACCCCGTACAGAAAAATCATCAGTGACAATGACATCTTCTAGGTTACTGCATCACAATTGTGGCGTTTGAACAGATTAAAAGAGAATGTGCAATTTGATGTAGAATGATCGACATACATTGCGTGCAGATGTAGCTAACATAGTTTCGATAGCGTCTTACATGAAAGTTTCAATGCATCTTAAAATATATACAGTAGTGGCCAAAATTTATGTCCGGCCTTGGAAAATGTATATCTTCACCCTTTATTTAAAACATGAAATGCTTGCTTCATTTGCTGGCATTGATTCATATTGATATATCGTTATTCGTTACACCCCTAACATGCATATCATAAAAGTACATATGACTTATTAATACCTTTGGAAGGTGTCAGAAAGCAGAGCAATCAGTAAATTAACACAGAGAATAGCAGACAGGGCCAGAAATGTTCCGCAGAGAAGGTAGGCCATCACTGCGTCCACATTCTTCATGGCATCAAACTCATACTCATCCACCAGGGTGATGCGGTACAGGCTGTAGAGCAGCTCAGGAACTGTCTCCATACTGGGCACCTCAGCTAAACCTGAGAGCAATAGAGGAAACGTTCATGTGTCATGCATCATGTCTTTAACTATACTGTAAGTCTTTGTGACAGTACCTCCAAATATGATCCAGAAAGCACAGGCATATGGAATGTAGATCTCTATATAGAGAAAGAGGAAACGCAGCACGTCTCCTGCAATCTTCCCCAGCATGACAATGAAGGGACCCATAGCTCTAGAGAATAACATCACATTTACCTGGAGTACAATCATGTGTCACAGTGTTGGCTAATAGAGTGCAAAGATCAGGTGAAAATCATTCAAATGTCATCATTTACTCACCCTCATGTCCTTCCAAACCAGTATGGCTTTCTTTCTTCTTTAAAACCCAAAAGAAGATATTTTGACAAATGGTTTAATCTTTTTTGTTCATAGAAATAAAGTCAATGGGGTCCAATGTCGCTCTTCAAAATATCTTTGTGTTCCTTCAGAACAAAGAAATGTATAGGTTTGGAACAACATGAGGGTGAGTAAATGGCACAATTGTCGTGTTTGAGGAACTATCTCTTTAATTGACACCATAGACAAATTGTACTGTCATTTTTGACTCAATTACGTCTTTTGCAAAGTTTCATTCACTTTATGATAGTACAATACTCTTCGAAAGTTTAGAGTCACTAAGATATTAAAAGAAATATATCTTTGAAATCTTTGAAAGAAATCACTTCTGCTCACCAAAGCTGCACTTATTTGATATAATAAAAAACATAAATATTGTGAAATGTTATTACAATTTAAAATAGCTGATATATACACTCACCTAAAGGATTATTAGGAACACCTGTTCAATTTCTCATTAATGCAATTATCTAATCAACCAATCACATGGCAGTTGCTTCAATGCATTTAGGGGTTTGGTCCTGGTCAAGACAATCTCCTGAACTCCAAACTGAATGTCAGAATGGGAAAGAAAGGTGATTTAAGCAATTTTGAGCGTGGCATGGTTGTTGGTGCCAGACGGGCCGGTCTGAGTATTTCACAATCTGCTCAGTTACTGGGATTTTCACGCACAACCATTTCTATGGTTTACAAAGAATGGTGTGAAAAGGGAAAAACATCCAGTATGCGGCAGTCCTGTGGGCGAAAATGCCTTGTTGATGCTAGAGGTCAGAGGAGAATGGGCCGACTGATTCAAGCTGATAGAAGAGCAACTTTGACTGAAATAACCTCTCGTTACAACCGAGGTATGCAGCAAAGCATTTGTGAAGCCACAAAACGCACAACCTTGAGGCGGATGGGCTACAACAGCAGAAGACCCCACCGGGTACCACTCAACTCCACTACAAATAGGAAAAAGAGGCTACAATTTGCAAGAGCTCACCAAAATTGGACAGTTGAAGACTGGAAAAATGTTTCCTGGTCTGATGAGTCTCGATTTCTGTTGAGACATTTAGATGGTAGAGTCAGAATTTGGCATAAACAGAATGAGAACATGGATCCATCATGCCTTGTTACCACAGCGCAGGCTGGTGGTGGTGGTGTAATGGTGTGGGGGATGTTTTCTTGGCACACTTTAGGCCCTTTAGTGCCAATTGGGCACCGTTTAAATGCCACGACCTACCTGAGCATTGTTTTCTGACCATGTCCATCCCTTTATGGCCACCATGTACCCATCCTCTGATGGCTACTTCCAGCAGGATAATGCACCATGTCACAAAGCTCGAATCATTTCAAATTGGTTTCTTGAACATGACAATGAGTTCACTGTACTAAAATGGCCCCCACAGTCACTAGATCTCAACCCAATAGAGCATCTGGATGTGCATCCCACAAATCTCCATCAACTGCAAGATGCTATCCTATCAATATGGACCAACATTTCTAAAGAATGCTTTCAGCACCTTGTTGAATCAATGCCATGTAGAATTAAGGCAGTTCTGAAGGCGAAAGGGGGTCAAACACAGTATTAGTATGGTGTTCCTAATAATCCTTTAGGTGAGTGTATAAAATTGTTATCATCATTACTCCAGTCTTCAGTGTCACATGATCATTCAGAAATCATTCTAATATACTGATTTGCTGCTCAAGAAACATTTCTGATTATTATAATCAATGTTGAAAACATTTTTTTTTTTAAACAAAGTATTTTTAATATTGTGAGTTATGTTGGAGCTGGTTGATTTGGTTCACGTCTTAGTATTTACAGAGTTATTTTTGCAATCCCTGTGGAAACAATGTGAAAAGGCTGGAAAAAGTGGCCAATTATTACTTGAAAAGTGAAATGATATTCCATCATGTGGAAATACTGCAGTAACATTTAGAAGAAGTGACTGAGTTCATGGTGTGCTGACCATATATTCCCATGGTTACCTAGCTCACGAACTGGAGGCCACCTGTGGAGTCTCAGAGAAACCTGAGATATGCAGGCACTGTTGTTTGGGCCACTGAGCAGCTGGGTCAGTTCGGCTTCAGGCGCTCTGTGTGCCGTAGCATCCAGGAGACCGTAAAGGTGTTGTCATTATATCTGAGGGCCTTGCTTTGCAGCACAAGTATCTATGGTAACTCTCTGCCACTGACCAGGTGTTCCTACGTTCTCCAGCTTTCTCTCAGATGACCACTATTATAGACGCTTCATGACCCCCTTTAAAACAGTTTATTTTACGCATACATCTTTTAAAACTGAATTGAGTAGAGGAGAATTTATGATTTAGCCATTTTGAAAATGAAAACAGTAATATTGTGCAATATTATTACAATTTAAAATAACTATTTTCTGTTCATATATTTTTAAAATGTTATTTATTGATGCAAAGCTGAATTTTCAGCATCATTACTCCAGTCTTCAGTGTCACATGATCCTTCAGAAATCAGAAATCACAGGAATAAATGACAAATTAAAATATATTCTAATAGGAAACATTTATTTTAGATTGTAATAATATTTCACAATATCCATGTATTTTTAATCAAATAAAATCAGCTGTAAAGACTCAGGGGCGGATCTAATCCGTGGGGGAATTTGCATATCATAATTAATAATTGGTAATTAATAATTATTCATACATGTTTGGATTAGATCAGTCTTACATGTTAATAAATCTCCCGATAAGGGATGATGTGTCATTTTACCTGCATGCATGTCTGTGTATCCTTGCACTTAACCACAAGTTGATTGTAATTAATTACATGGACCACGTCTTACAAAACAGGCAAAATTAATTAGCTCAATTGTCAGAATAATATTTGTGGGGATCCACAATATCATCCTACTTTATAGGATTTCAGGAAAAGCAATTCTGTGGCCACAAGAATTGGGTTTCCTGCCCTATAAGCAAATACTCTGTAAAGTATAATTTGTAAATTTGTAAGTTAGCTAAGATCTTTTGACACTTGAGGGACTTTGAAAATTGAGCAAAAAGGCAGTACATCAATCAAATGAATATAATGAATTTAATAAGGCAGAACTACTTATGTATTTACTACGGTTACATGGGATATATGTATTTACAAACATAATAAACAACAAAACACGATAAGGCATCGATGAACGAGAAATGCACAGAGACAGAGAGAGAGAGAGGAAATGTAGAAAGTTGCAGGAATGCAAGAGGGAGTTTAGAAAGACCCGAGGATCTTTCTAAATAGAAAATTCACATAGACAACGGAACTTGAGAGACAGCAAGACTTCAACAAATCTTTAAGCGTGATAAAACACGGATACTTGCACTCTGCATGGCTTGTGAAGAAGCGTGTGTGTGTCTCTCGGTCAAGCGCGTCACGTGGTCACGTGCGCGTTTCTCCTTCAAAGCGAGCGCGGGCTCGTTTAAAGGTCCCTTGTCGATGGATTTGCTGAAGAGTCACGCGGTGTTCTTTTCACTCGTCGATTGGAATTAAACACGGAGACTTATCTAAGACTGAAAAACACAAACTAAACTAGAAACAAATAAAAGAAAGGCGAAGAGCTCACCCGGAGGCGAGACGTTACATTATGACACGAGAAGTAAGAGAGGGATAAACTGGTATTCAGTCCTTTTGAAGACCTGACGTTTCCGCCTTCTTTTAGAAGAGGGTCCAATCAGGAGCTGTCCCTTTGGAGGGAGATTTTATGACCCTTTGTGTTATAACCAGGCATTTAAATCTCTAGTTTCATTGGGTGTTTAAGAGAAGAATCTTCACAATTCTTATAATACTAATGTGTCACAAAGTTTAGCAAAATGTAATGTCAATTAACAAATGGGGAATGAAGACTGGAGTTTATCGAGACCAAACTTGCCATAAATGGATTTGGTTAAACATTAGTTGGCAAAGTTTGAAACATTATCCCATTAGAGTTGTCGAGAAACATAGACCAAACCACAAAAAGGCAACTCATGAAATAGGGAACTTAGATACATTGTTCATACAATTCTCAAGTAGATATATAAAAGCATATATATATATTAATACAGGATTCATTTCTCCTCCTTGGTTAGAATTCAGAGAGAGCCACAGTTCTGTGAACATTCCTTTGGGTCGTAAACGCTGTTATCTAAGAACACCAGTGATGTTAGTTTTGGTCTCTTTTCATTCCAAAGATGGAAAACATAGTAAACTATATTTTACTGGATGTTACTGTGCGTATTCTGATTGATCACACCGAAAGCATTCTGGAGGTGTCCAGAACTATGTGTACAAGTTATGGGAATAGACAGTTATATTTAAAATGCATAATGAAGGTATTTATAATTCACTTTAAGCTACGATAAAATCATAGTCATTCCAATGTGACATGGGCAAATGGACACACATAAAAACACATCGAATATATCTGGTTAAATGTCTTTTAAAAAGAGAAGTTTCTTTCTCTTTAGAATCACCTTCTTTTGGACATTCCAGTCAGTCATAAAAATGTCTCGTAACTGGACACCACGCTCTGTCCTGAGCGGGCTTCACTTGTGCGGGATGCGTGTGTGGTTGTGTGTGTGTGTGGGTTAATTTACATTCAAAGATTTTTGGTCTTTAGCAGGATGTATTTAGTTATTCAGATTCACCCTCTTAGCCCAGTCCCTACACAGCCTTAGTGAGCAGAAGAGACTTCTTTCAAAAACATAAACAAATCTTAAATATTCCAAACATTTGACCGGCAGTGTACAATTAAATCATCCTGCATTCATTGAAATGTTTTTATTAACATTCCAAATTACATTTTAATTTTTCATTTCACTCTACAAGGAAAGATGTGTTAATAGTATGGGTTATTCGATTTTTGGAAATCATAATCAGTTCCTCTAAAATCAAATAGTCTTGACCTGCAAGAGCCGGTGGAGGTCAAGATCCCAAAGTTACTAACAAAACAGTACATACCTAAAAGCTCGGACATGCTTCATTAGCCTTAACCACAGGAAAATAATGGACACTGCGAAGAGGCGAAGACTGTTCTGTCGAAGTGCGTCAGACACTAGAAATATGTCTGTCAAGTGGATACCCAGAACGGTCAGCAGCAGCAAATACACTAGCCAATCAAAGATATTCCTGAGGGTGACACATCAGCATGCTTAGTATAGTCATTTTCTGCACACTCTTTCACATTCTACACTGGCTTATTCTGTGTACATTACCAGGGGTCTTGAGTGTAGGTTCCTTTCAGGTTTCGAATATACCTAATTTGGCCTTCTAAGTAATTGCGTTCCTGTATTATAAAGCAAAACATGAATTATTACAATTCTGTATTTTATTATTGTTTAATTATGAGAAATTAATGTATACTGTACACCACAGTCAACTTTAAATGAACATTCTGAGTTGAAAATAAGTCAGGCCATAGCATCATTTACACTGAAAATGATTTCGACTCGTCTCTCAGTTTGTAAAAACAAACACAAATTGTGCTTACAATAATGCACTGAAAATGGAATTATATGGGGAAAGCAATGCAGAAGGGTTAACTGGGTAGTTCAGCCAAAAATGAAAATGCTGTCATCATTTATTCACACTCATGTCGTTCCAAACCCGTGAGAATTTCGTTCATCTTCAGAACACAAATGAAAATATTTTTTAATGAAATCTGACATTTCTGGCCCTCCATTGACAGCTAACACTTTGACGCATCAAAGTTCATAAAGAGATCATAAAACGTATCCATGAATTGGGTCCAAATTTTCTGAAGAGACTCAATCGCTTTACAGTTGTGGTCAGAATTAATGGCACCCCTGGTAAATATGATCAAAAATTGCTGTAAAAAATAAATCTGCATTGTTTATCATTTTGATCTTTCATTCAAAAAATGTGCAAAAATCTAGCCTTTCATTGAAGTAAAAGAATTGAAAGTGGGGGGGAAATCAAATTATGAAATAAATGTTTTTTTTCTCCAAAACACGCTGGCCACAATTATTGGCACCCCTAGAATAAAATATCTCTGAAATATATTCCCATTAATATTTACATTTTTTAGCACACCAGGGTGACTAGGAACATGAAATTGTCTAGCTATGACTTCTTGTTTCACAGGAGTTTAAATATGAGGAAACACAAAGGCCAAATTCCCTTAATCATCATCACAATGAGTAAACCAGAGAATATAGTTCTGATGTGCAGCAAAAGATTGTTGAGCTTCACAAAATAGAAAGTGTCTGTAAGAAAATAGCTAAAGAATTGAAAATCCTCATTTCCACCATCAGGGCAATAATGAAGAAGTTCCAATCAACTAAAGATGTTATGAATCTGCCAGGAAGAGGACGTGTGTCTAGATTGTCTTAATGCATGGTGAGGAGGAGAGTTTGAGTGGCCAAAGACTCTCCAAGGATCACAGATGGAGAATTGCAGAGATTACTTGTCTTGGGGTCAGAAGCTTAGCAAAAATCAAAATAAAAAAAATCAAACAACCCCTACATCACCACATGTTGTTTGGGAGGGTTTCAAGAAATATCCTCCTCGCTCCTCCAAAAACAGACTCCAGCATATTCAGTTGTCAGACACGACTGGAACTTCAAACGGGACTGGATTCTGTGGTCAGATGAAACTAAAAAAAATAGCTTTTTGGCAGCAAACACGCTAGATGTGTTTGGTGCAAACAGGGATAAAAAGTACACCATGTGTAGAATTTAATATATCGTTGGATCTTTAATGTTGTGGGCCTATTTTTCTGCTGGAGGTCCTGGACTTCTTGTTCAGATATATGGCATCGTGGATTCTATCAAATATCAACAGATAAAAAATCAAAACCTGACTGCCTCTGCTAGAAATCTTATAATGGGCCATGTTTGGATCTTCCATCAGGACAACGATCCAAAACAAATATCAAAATCAACACAAAAATGTGTCAATGAGCATAAAATTAAGCTTCTGCCATGACCGTCCCAGTCCCCTAAACTGAACCCTCTAGAAGATGAGTGGGCTGAACTGAAGAGAAGAAGCACCAACATGAACTTGTGAATCTACAGGATCTGGAGAGATTCTGTATGAAGGAATAATCTCTGATCTCTGGTCAGTTGTTCTCCAAACTCATCAGGCATTATAGAAGAAAACTTAGAGCTGTTATCTTGGCAAAAGGAGGTTGCAAAATGTATTTAATAAAAGGGGGCAAATAATTATTCCCAACGTGTTTTGGAGAAAAACATTTATTTCATAATGTGATTTCCCCCGCACTTTCAATTATTTTACTTCAATGAAAGGTTAGATTTTTGCAATTTTTTTGAATGAAAGATTAAAAGGATAAACAATGCAGATTTATTTTTTACAGCCATTTTTGAAGGGTGCCATTAATTCTGACCAGCACTGTATATGATTGTTGTATATTGTATTTTAACACATATTCCAATGATTTGCCCCTACATAGACAACCATTGCAAGTGCATCAGTGTAAAAGATCAAAGGACTGATTCTGTAAAAAAATTGTAAGGCTAATAAAAAAAATAAAAATAAAAGAAAAACTGTGGTTATTGACAGAATGCCACAAATTATGTGAATACAGCTTACATTTAAATGAAATATAGTCTTTAGTATGAGAAAATTTCTCATACTAGAAATTAGTTAGTTTACCCAAGAATGAAAATTCTGTCATTCCTAACTTTGCATCATCTTTGAAACACAAATGAAGAGTTTTTTAAATGATTTCTGTCACCTCATTCAACCAAAACTTCAAAATGTCATAAACACCTCATAAAAGTAGCCCATATGAATTGAGTGGTTAGGTTTAATCCATGTTTTCTAAAGAGAGATGCCTGCTTTATAATGACAAACAGATTTACCTTAACATTTTATTCACATACAAATATTGATCAACGCACATCAAATATGGCAAAAGGAAGCTCAAAAATGCTTGACGTGAAGGTGAGTAAATGACGGTTTCATTTTTGGGTCAACCAACCCTTTAAAGGGGTGGTAAAACACGATTTCACTTTTCTAACTTTAGTTAGTGTGTAATGTTGCTGTTTGAGCATAAACAACATCTGCAAAGTTACAGCGCTCAAAGTTCAAAGCAAACGGAGATATTTGCTTTTAAAGAAATCAATTTCTAAGGACTACAGCAAACAGCTAGTAGGGACTACACGACATTCCTCCAGGGTTGCTGACGTCACTAACCCCAATAAATCCCTCCTCCGAGAATACGAAATAAGGGGGGCAAGGCCATTTTATATTGCGTTGGAGAAGAGTTATTGTGGTATAGGAGTGTTGTTGCCGCCGCAATGTCGTCGAAACGCTGTTATTTTCATCCGGATTGCAGGTCCACTTTGTTCAGCCTTCCTAGGGTCGGGGGAGTTAGGGATCAATGGTTAATTATTACCCAAATCTCGCTCTCTGTGCTGCACATTTTACGGAAAGCTTCCACAATCTTGGCGAGTTCAATGCATGATTCGCACATCGGCTTGTCCTGAAAGATGGAGCAGTTCCTACTTTAAGAACAGAAGCTGTTGTTTACGGGCCACAATCTGTAAGTATGATTTATTTTTCGTCGATGTGTTTTCCTGTAATAGTTCGTATTGTTAATTGTATGTTGTAGCAAGGAAGTAAACAAATGACAACACTGTTTGGCTCTGCAAACCAGCTTAAATGCTCATTCATACTTAACGTTATCCGACAAACACCTAACGTTACAAACTTTTTTTAAATCTCAACAGCGAACTTGGAATTAGTGTAAATTATTCTTTGATTAGAGCTTTTATGTATTGTTTATCGCTTGTTTATCTACTGGCATGCTAAACATGGTTCTGTGTTTGATTTGGCTAACGTTACTGTAAAGCCAATGTTTAGTGTTCGTTTTGGGTTAATAGTTCTGTCGACAGATTTTTGGCTACAATCGTTCTAAAATTACAAAAGTAACGGTGCCATACAGTCGGTAACGATCACTATAGATCCACAGTCTTTACTAAAAAAAAATCCCTTTGAGGACTGTAGTATAATTTGTTAGAACGATTATATGAAATTCTTGTTTATGAAGCTTATTTTTTGTAATACTATATTAGTACAATTAAATAACAGCGTATCTAAAAGATAATGAGACAACAAAAAACAAACCTTTCTGAAACGTCGTTTAACAGCCGTTCTTGAACAGGTTCTGCTCGATCATTTTCACTAACATTCTCTGGGTCTGATTCGGGCTCAAATTGGTGTGGTTTTATTGACGCCATTGTTTATAATACACCAAAGCACAAACTGGCTACCGGTAAAGGTACAGGGCGTGACGTTTCCGGAAAACGTGCACTAGTCGTTTAGCGAATCACAACACACTGGGCCAGCTAACCAATCTGAGCCCATTGCGTAGTTTTGAGGGACTGGCTTCATAGAACCAGGAAACCATCCGACCGTTTTTACAAGGAGGGTCAGTGTAGAATAAAGGTAAAATATATGAAAAATAATGCAATTTTTTTAAAACGAAGCATGAACACATGTTACAGTGCACCTTACAAACACAATCAAGCCTTCGAAAAAATGTGTTTTACCACCCCTTTAAAATACATGCCAAAACATGGCCTCCATTTAAACATCAAAAGGTTTGAATTCAGATTGTGAGCTCAGTCCATAAGCTTATTATATCTTTCTCTCTTGAATAAGAGCTGTATGGGTTCATCATGTTACCTCAGGCCACATGGGGTGCGAGCAGCTCAAGTCCTCATTGATTTTCTGCACAGTCCAGCACTGCCAGTGCTTCAGTTTCCTCCCAGATCTCACGATCTCCATCACTTCCCTGTACACCTCGGTCACCGTCAGCACCAGTGCCAAAACCACCAGCAACACACGCCACCAGTCCTACCAACAGCAGTGCGTGTACTGGATGAGTGTGTGTGTGTGTGTGTTTAAGCAAGAAAGAGGAATATTCCAGTGCTCGTACAGCTGTTTGCATTGCTTGTTCTAAATAATGTTAAATATGTCCTGGAACATCAACACAGGAAAGAAAACTGGGTTCGTCAGGCGGTTTCATGGGGTCTTCGGCCTACAGTAGAGGCCAAAAGTGATGTGCAGAGGGAATAACTGATTTTATTGACCCTATAAGTTCGATTAAACCACCAGAATATAAGGGAAATGTGTTATTTTTAAAACACTAAACTTGGTTCGGGTGTTTTATCTGACAAAATGATTTAGGGGAAAAAAGCAACAGGTAAGCTACAGGATTTATTGTACTGTAAAAAAAAAAAAAAAAAAAAAAAGTATGGAAAAGCAAAAACCTCACAGGAAAAAGCATACATTGACTATTTTTGCCAGCCTGGGCAAAAATTATGACCACACAATTTGGCGTGAATCATTGCGTTATCACAAATTGACTCCAAGCACAACTACACATTATGTTTACAAAATCTTTTAACAAATTTGTAGTAATATTTGAATAAAGGGTGAAGATGTAAATTTTCCTGTCCATAATTTTTGCCACCTACTATACGTAGCAAAAGTACTGATCTATTAGGATTAGGAATGGTCCACTTTAGACATTCTATTGACTATAAGTAAATTTGCAACTACATGTGAACTTATTCTACTTCCCCGAACCCTAACCCAACAGTCTACTAATACTTTGAGACAAGTAGTTGCAATGTTACTTAGAGTAAGTAGAATGTCTAAAGTGGACCATTGAAATAAAATGTTCCCGGACTATAAACTGTAGTTAGTCTGACCTGAGGAAGATTGTAGCGATCTCCATTGGGACGAACTGACACAGATATGGCTACTGTTGTCCATGACACGATAAACAGGAAGTTGAAAAGCAGGAGTATCCAGGCGCCCGTTCTGTAGGAAAACATTTCATGTGATGTGAGTCACAGCCCATGTTTCTCCATGCGTCAGCGTTGGACTTTGATAAACGGTTTACCTGCCATATAAGTTCCATTTGACAGTGATGAGTTTGAGCACCACGGGGTGCATGATGAGGTCCAGTTTACCTTCATTGACAATAAACTCCAGCTGTGGACAGAGACAGCTCTCATAATCCAATGCAGCAACACCTGTATCGAGGAACTTTATATGAAAGATGTTTAAAGATGTGTACCGGTGATGATGGATCAGAAGCTTTTGGGTTTGTCTTGTCAGCCGGCTTTGGCTCCAGAAGATGAAGGTAGTAGAACTTTTGTCGGGCCATTCGGTCTTTAATAAGGAACTGATTCATTGCCTGATCAGCCTGTCGACACCAACATGAACTGACAAGTTTACTGAGAATAGCACACTACCGTTCAAAAGTTTGGGGTCGGTATGATTCATTTGTTAAAAATACTGTAATATTGTAAAATATGATTGCAATTTAAAACAACTTTTCTATTTGAATATGTTAAAATGCATTTTATGATTTTAAAATGTATGTAGCTGAATTTTCAGCATCATTACTCCAGTCTTCAGTGTCACACGATCCTTCAGAAATATTTCTAATAGGATGATTTGATGATCAAGAAACATTTCTGATCAATGTTGAAAACAATTGCGCTGCTTCATATTTCTATGGAAACTATAATACATTTTTTTCAGGATTACTTGATGAATAGAAATTTGTTCAAAAGAACAGCATTTACTTGAAATAGGAATATTTTGTTTTAGAATGTTTTACTGTCACTTTTAATCGGTTTAATGAATCTTTGCTGAATAAAAGTATTAACTTAAAGACTCCAACTTTTTTTTATAAGCACTGACATGAATATAAAAAAAATGTTAAATTATAAAATTATTCATTTATTTGAGTTATATTTAAATTATTATACTAAAAAATATATTTTATTTAATGTTTTTTTTTAAATAATGTATGAATTTCACTAGACTTCATAATGCCATATGATTGCAATCTCCAAAAAACCTTGCAAAACTTTTGCACTTGCGTCTCCTCTAGTATTGCATTACTTTGGTATTTCCCAAAATTTTGTAACAATACTTGTATTGTATCCATCTTGGATTAATGGCCTTTTCTAGTATTTTTTTCATTCGACAGTCACTTTGGAAGCATCTACTAATCTCCGAATGTTGATTATCTTGCACTGTAACCATAACAGTCCTTGAGTACTCACCACGGGACTCATTTTAGTGATCATGGCCGTAATGCAGAGCTGTCCGTCAGAGTCCTGCACTCCAGCATCTGCTCCAAACCCCAGCAGCAAACGTGCCGTCTCACTCCGGTCTGCACATACAGTAACGATAACTCTCATCAAGAGACTTCTTCGACTGCAGTCATCAGACTCGTCCACTGTTAGAGCTTGAGGACATGCATTAGGTCTGACCTCGTGGCTACACTACTGACTTGTCTAGTTAAAGGGATAGTTCACCCAAAAATGAAAATTCTGTCAGTATTTACTCTCCCTCATGTTGTTCAACCCCGTAAGACCTTCGTTCATCTTTGTAACACGAATTAAGTTATTTTTGATTAAATCTGAGAGCTGGATCACTCCTCCATAGGCTTCTTAAGGGATTGACACTTGTTCCCTGAAAAGTTATTAAAGACATCGTTAAAATAGTCTCAGTGACTCAATCTTAAGTTTATCAAGCGACAAGAATACTTTTTGTGCGCAAAAACAAACAAAAATAACGACTTTATTTCAACTATTCATTTCCTTCTCTGTGGGCCTCGAGTTAGTTCACTAGTGTAACAGCGTAGTGCTTCTGTGTTGTACGTCACACGCATCACACACATGACCAGCGTCGGCCAATAGTGAGCCTATGTGTGACAGGGCTCATCACAGGTCTTACGGGGTTGAACAACATGAGGGTGAGTAATTACTGACAGAATTTACATTTTTGGGTGAACTATCCCTTTAAAGACCAAAAAGTCAGGTGTTTGAGCCCCACGCGGGGTCAATCTGTGCATGCGAACTGCTAATAAGAGCCTTACCGAAGTTTGCAGCCAGCTGTAGAGGCGTCCTCTCTTTATAGTCTCGAACAGCGATGTCCGCCCCGTTCTGCAGTAACATCCTAACTCCAGCGACTGCATCATTCTTAGCAGCGAAGTGCAGCGGCGTCTGCTTGTCTTTCAATGTGCGAGCTTCAACGTCAGCTGCGTTACAGAGACAACATACACATTACCGTACAAAAGTTATGATGTATTTAATTCATTCATTTATTTTTGAGAGAAGTCTCACCCAAAGCTGCATTTATTTGATCAAAAATACCGTAAAAACAGTAACATTGTGAAAATCTTTATATATGTTAAAAATTTTATTTATTACTGTGGTCACATGATCCTTCAGAAATCATTCTAAAATGATGGTTTGATGCTCAATAAACATTTCAGATTATTATCAATTTTGAATGTCGTGATGCTTCATAATTTTGTGGAAAACACATTTTCCAGGAAATTGCAAAAGGACAGCATTAATTTGAATGCATTTATCATAAATGTATTGCTGTCACTTTTGAACAATTTCATGTGAACCTGCTGAATAAAGGTATTAATTTCTTCAACAACAACAAAAAAACTTTTTACTGACCGCAAACATTTCAATACAGTATTTATGTGGCTTGTCTTTTTCTTTAAACAAGTTTGAATTTAAATTCAGTAAGTTCATTTTCCTTTCAAAACCTTATATGTTATGGCCAATTTATTTAAAATCACAATTTTATCTTAAATTCCTGAATTTTGCTGAGTTAGGTTAGCTAAAGACAGATGTCCTGATAGACGCACACCTCCTCTTTCTAACAGGAAGTGCATCATCTCCTCATAATCCAGAGCTGCCGCCACATGAAGAGGCGTCACTCCAAAGGCATCGGCCCGCTGAAAATCAGCCCCTCTTTCAAGGAAAAAACGCATCACGTCCACGTTCCACGCCCGAGATATCTATCATAAGCACAAACATCTGTGAATGTTTTACAGCTGTTCATAGGCAAGGCATGACTTATATTCTCAATATTTCAATACAAGCATCAGCTGAACATTTACATCACAGAATGACAATTTATGGCAAATATGTCATACATAAGGAGTCAAACATTAACCTCATGCAGGGCTGTTTGCCCGTATTTGTCTGCTGAGTTTGGGTCGGCTCCATGTGTGAGGACATCATTCAGAAGCTGCAGGTCCACCTAAAGCAAAAATCAATATCACTGTGTGACTCTGACAAATATGACAGCATGTTCCCGAAGTTCACCAAAGTGGAGCATTTGCTTCATGTTACCTCATCTGTGTCTTTATTGCTGGTCGCCAGAACTCGAAAGTGATCCAGAAGCCTTTTATTCAGCTGGATCTTCGTATTCTTCAGTCCATCTACAGCGTCTTCATCTGTTGCCAGACCCTTGTACTTGTTGCCTACATATTCCTCTAAACAAACACAATAATTTAGATTTAGGATTGATATTATGCCGAAAACTAAAGTACCATAGTTTATTTTTTTATTTTTTTTGTGGACATGTTCCATGTATTACCTTGGACGTATATTGTAAAATACAATGCTATATATTTGATAAAAAAAAAAATAAAAAAAAAAAAAATATATATATATATATATATATAATTGTTTTTAAATTATTATTCTTATGTTAAAAATAATTATTAATCAAGATGTTTATATGTTTTGTGCATCAAATCATCATATTAGAATGATTTCTGAAGGATCATGTGACACTGAAGACTGGAGTAATGATGCTGAAAATCCAGTTCCCTTTCGTAGTCACTCCGAGTTACGTCGGATGACGGAGAATGGGGGTTTCGCCTAGAAAGCCAATCATCTTCGTGTATTATAAAACGAGCCAATGGCGATGAAATGCCATGGGTCTGCGGAATTTGCATAGCGTATCTCCGCCCCACCGCGTGGGTATAAAAGGAGAGACGCCGGCAAAGGCAGATCATGTTTTCGCTTCGGAGCCAAGAAACTTCTCTTCACTCCACAAGCCAAATCCTGAGTGTCAGTCACATCATCTTCTTCGAGACGAGCGAACTCTTCGGTGTTGGTGTGACGGCGGTACCCAGCGAGTTTCACATTGCCTGCGATCTGAGCAGTGATCTGCCAGCTGGTGTGTCTCTCCCTGGTCGCCTCAGCATCGCTGAGTTTTTCTCTCTAAAAGAGCTGCACGTGGCACGTCTTTTTAAAGATGTCTCGCCCGTTTTCTTCTGGGTGCGGTCGATTCCTGTCTTCCTTTGATGGGCACAATCGCTGCTTTGCGTGTTTGGGCTTAGAGCACGCTAAAGCAGCGCTTGTGGATGACTCATGTTCCTTCTGTGGGAACATGGCCATCGCAACACTTAGGTCGAGACTCAAAGATCTCATTCGAGAGAGAGTCCCCTCATCCACACCCTGATCTACACCCTCCACGAGAGGTGGTACTTCGGCTGGTGGACAGGGTGACGTGAGGGTTACGGTGTGGAACAATCCGACGATGTGTCCTCGGACCACGCCCCCCTCTTCTGTGTTGCAATCCGCGAGTGCTGCGGTGAATTTACCGGGTTCATCTTCTGATGCCCCGCGTATTTCATTCGGCGCTCCAGAGGAGGACTCGATGTCGATCGCGGCATCACAAGGCGGGCAAGAGTCATCGGGAAGTGACGATGCGGCTGCGTTGCCTCCCTCTGGAGTACCAGCGTTGCCCGTATCAGATCCCGAGATGACGGCCATGCTCTCCCGGGCCGCCGCGAGCATCGGGCTTGAGTGGAACCCTCCGCCCTGCCCTGAGCGCTCGCGGTTGGATGATTGGTTTTTGGGTGCGGCTGCCGCCTCACGGCCACAGCCAACCCCAATGCCATTCTTCCCGGAAGTGCATGAGGAGCTGGCGAAGTCATGGAAGGCTCCCTTGACCTCCCGTGTACGTTCGTCAGCTTTCTCCGCCTTTCCCCCCCTCGATGGGGCGGCTGCCCATGGGTACACTGGGATTCCCCCGGTTGAACGCTCTGTTGCCATGCAACTATGTCCTCAGAGTGCTTCATCTCGTGGTACTCCTAAGCACCCGTCCAAGGCCTGTAGATTCTCGTCCACCCTCGTGGCGAGATCTCACAGAGCTGCAGGACAGGCGGCCGCCGCTCTGCATGCGATGAGCACCTTGCAGGTCTACCAGGCCCAGCTGCTCAGAGATATGCACAGGCGGGGACTGACCCGGGGCTCTTTGATGAGCTGCGTGCCGCCACTGACCTCGCTCTCCGAGCGACGAAAGTGGCCTCACGCTCCCTGGGTCAGGTGATGGCCACCTCTGTGGTCCAGGAGCGTCACTTGTGGCTGAACCTGGCTGATATGCGGGACGCTGAGCGCACTCGTCTGCTCGATCCCAGGCCGGCCTCTTCGGCAGAGCGGTTGAGGACTTTGCCCAGCAGTTCTCAACCGCACAGAAGCAGTCTGAGGCTATTAAACATATTCTGCCCCGACGGCCTGCTGCTGCCTCCACCCTGCCGTCGGTACAGAAGTCTCAGCCTGCTCGCCGCCGAGGGCGCCCTCCTGTAGCTCCCTCCCCTCCCGCACGACCCCAGCAGCAGCCTTCACCTGGGCCGCGTCGTGGAGGAGGCCGCAGGAAGGCGCCTCAGCCCTCTCCAGCCCCGCGCCCCACTAAACACCAGGCTAAGCGGCGCTCCTGAGACGGGCTGCTCAGTGATGGTGTCGGTTTTTCCCCAGGAGGTGGTTGCAGGCCCCCTCCTTCCCCCGGCGGAGGGCCGGGGGAGAATCTTTTGTTCTCAGTACCCTTTCATGGTCAAAGAAAGAACCGATACACCTATCACTGAGCACACAGAGCCATATGACAGTGCAAGCCCCCGGGCCTTGCCGCTCTCATCCCTCTCTGTCACAGAGTTCTCGGACCGCAGTGTGCGCCGCCTCCGGGCCTCGCCACTCCCGTCCCCCTCTGTTCCAGAGGGTGCGGATGTCAGTGTGTGCCGTCTTCGGACATCACCACTCTCGTCCCCCTCTGTCGCCAGACCCCTGACAGAGCAGACCCCCGTGGAACGCTGGTCCTTCCCTGGTCTCCTCTGTCAGGACGCGGAGCTCGACCGCGGAGCTTGGTTAGAGCTCCCCAGCCTGTCCCGCTGGGTCGTCCGAACTATCAGGCTCGGCTATGCGATTCAGTTCGCACGGTCTCCTCCCCACTTCAGGGGAGTTCGCTTCACTATGGTCGGTGGCAATGCCCCTATCATGAGAGCGGAGGTTGCTACCCTGCTGGCGAAGGGTGCAATCGAGACTGTCCCTCCAGCCGAGATGAAGTCAGGGTTTTACAGCCTGTACTTCATTGTCCCCAAGAAGACCGGTGGGTTACGGCCGATCCTGGACCTGCGCGTCTTGAACCGCTCCCTTCACAGGCTGCCGTTCAAGATGCTCACAGCCAAACGCATTTTCGATTGCGTACGGCCACAGGATTGGTTTGCAGCGATAGACCTGAAGGACGCCTACTTTCATGTCTCCATTTTACCTCGACATAGACCGTTTCTCCGGTTTGCTTTCGAGGGGCAGGCATACCAGTACGCGGTTCTCCCATTCGGGTTGGCTCTGTCTCCTCGCGTCTTTACGAAGGTCGTCGAGGCAGCCCTTGTTCCCCTACGCGAACACGGGGTTCGCATCCTGAATTATCTCGACGACTGGCTAATATTAGCACACTCTCGGGATCAGGTTTGCGAGCACAGAGACCTAGTGCTCCGGCACCTAGCCCGTCTGGGCCTTCGGGTCAACTGGGAGAAGAGCAAACTCTGCCCCGTACAGAGGATCTCTTTTCTCGGTATGGAGATCGACTCGGTCGCCATGTCCGCGCAGCTTACGAGCGAGCGCGCACACTCACTGCTGGCTTGTCTTCGACAGCTCGATGGCAAGAGTGCGGCAACGCCGCTCGGATTGCTTCATATGAGACCGCTTCAGCTGTAGAGTGTCCCAGCGCCGTCTGCATGTCAATTGCCTCGAGTTGCTGGCAGTACGCCTTGCCCTGCACCGTTTTCGCACGTTGCTCGAGGGTCAACACGTACTAGTCCGTTCAGAAAATACCGCGACTGTAGCGTACATCAACCGTCAGGGTGGTCTACGCTCCCGCAGTATGTCGCAACTCGCACGCCACCTCCTCTTATGGAGTCAGAATCACCTGAGGTCCCTTCGTGCTATCCACATTCCGGGAGATCGGAACTTTGCAGCCGACGAGCTGTCACGGTTTCGGCCCATCTCCGGCGAATGGCGACTCCATCCCCAGTCGGTCCAGCTGATTTGGGACCAGTTCGGGGACTCACAGATAGACCTGTTTGCCTCCCACGACTCATCCCATTGCGCCCTGTATTACTCCCTGACCGAGGGTACGCTCGGCACGGATGCACTGGCGCACAGCTGGCCGCGGGGCCTACGCAAATATGCGTTTCCCCCAGTGAGCCTTCTCGCACGGACCCTGTGCAAGATCAAGGAGGACGAGGAGCAGGTCATTCTGGTTGCCCCGTACTGGCCCACCTGGACCTGGTTCTCCGAACTGATACTCCTCGCGACAGCACCTCCTTGGCCAATTCCTCTAAGGAAGGATCTCCTTTCTCAGAGACGGGGCACCCTCTGGCACCCTCGACCCGATCTTTGGAGACTCCACGTGTGGCTCCTGGACGGGACGAGGCAGGTTTGAGTACCCTGCCACCAGCGGTGGCGGCTACCATCACTTCCGCTAGAGCATCGTCCACGAGACATGTCTATGCGTTGAAGTGGAACCTCTTCGTCAACTGGTGCTCTTCTCGCCGAAAAGACCCCAGGAGATGCTCGATCAGTGTCGTGCTTTCCTTCCTGCAAGATGGGTTGGAGCGAAGGCTGTCTCCCTCCACCCTGAAGGTGTATGTGGCCGCTATCGCCGCATATCACAAAGCAGTTGAAGGTAAGTCTCTGGGGAAGCACGACCTGATCGTCAGGTTCCTGAGAGGAGCGAGGAGACTGAATCCTCCTCGCCCTCCTCTCGATCCCTCTTGGGACCTCTCAGTGGTGTTAAATGCCCTGCAGAGGGCTCCCTTTGAGCCTCTGCAATCAGTGGAGCTTAAGTTCCTGTCAATGAAGACAGCGCTCCTGGTTGCATTGGCCTCCATCAAGAGGGTAGGGGAGCTGCACGCATTCTCCGTTGACGAAGCGTGCCTGGAATTTGTGCCCCGGCCTGGATATGTGCCCAAGGTTCCCACCACTCCCTTCCAGGACCAGGTGGTGAACCTGCAAGCGCTGCCCCCGGAGGAGGCAGACCCAGCCTTGGCATTGCTCTGTCCAGTACGCGCTCTTCGTGCCTACGTAGACAGGACGCAGTGTTTCAGGACCTCAGACCAGCTCTTTGTCTGTTATGGTGGGAGACTGAAGGGAAAGGCTCTCTCAAAGCAGAGGTTGTCTCACTGGATAGTGGACGCCATTGCTTTGGCTTACCAACAGCAAGGCCGACCGTGCCCCCTTGGTGTGACAGCCCACTCCACCCGGAGTGTGGCTTCCTCTTGGGCTCTAGCGCATGGCGCCTCGCTGGCAGACATCTGTAGAGCTGCAGGCTGGGCGACACCGAACACATTCGCCAGATTCTATAATCTCCGAGTGGAGCCAGTGTCCTCTCATGTACTCGCTGCAACCAGCTAGTACCGGACCCGCTCAGGTGTCTTCGCTTGCTCGCCATTCCACTCCACGGACTGGATACGTGCGATTTTTCCTCAGGTGAGCCTTCCTCTCTGAAGCCCTGAGTTCCTCCAGCACTGTTGACGCTGGCGCCAGTGTCTATTGCCTGTGCGTCGGCTAGGTGCCTCCGTGTGCATGGTTCCTCCTCTGAGTAACCCCCACATGTGTATGTCCACTGTAAGCCTCCTTGGGCACGTGTCTTTCCCTCGGCAAGCCACCTTGACACCCCTGGAGTTGAAAGTTGCCACCCCACGGGCTGGTCACTCCAGTGTTTCTCCATATGAAGCCCCTCCGGCCATATGTGTATTCTTAAGTCCTCCCTACGGGTAGGCGTGCTGCGGCATATTTCCTCTGAGATATGCTCCCCAGTGTACCTTGGTATTCCTGTGTTTAGTAGGACTCCTTCGTCCGTGCCAGTATCACGACAGGGGGTTCAGACTTTCGCAGGGCACTGGAAGACAGCTGTGAAGGTGGCGTGATTACACGGGGACCCCCATTCTCCGTCATCCGACGTAACTCGGAGTGACTACGAAAGGGAACGTCTCGGTTACGTATGTAACCCTCGTTCCCTGAGTAGGGAACGTAGACGTTACGTCTCCCTGCCACTTCCGCTGTACCGCTGGGTAGACGCCTGAGTTCAGTCTCGGCTCCTCAGCGAAGACATGATCTGCCTTTGCCGGCGTCTCTCCTTTTATACCCACGCGGTGGGGCGGAGATACGCTATGCAAATTCCGCAGACCCATGGCATTTCATCGCCATTGGCTCGTTTTATAATACACGAAGATGATTGGCTTTCTAGGCGAAACCCCCATTCTCCGTCATCCGACGTAACGTCTCCGTTCCCTACTCAGGGAACGAGGGTTACATACGTAACCGAGACGTTTTGCATCACAGGAATAAATTACATTAAAATGTATTACAATAGAAAACAGTTATTTTAAATTGTAATAATATTTCACAATATTACTGGTTTTACTGTATTTTTGATCAAATAAATACAGCCTTGGTCAGCAGAACAAACTTAACGAAATTATCCCAAATTCTTGATCGATAGTGTAATTTTTCAAATTTGCATATACTGTGTGCCATGATAATGCCATAGTTTTCTTTTATGTACAAAGATATATAGCACTCATAAATATAATATAAAATACTATACCTGTGGTATTTGAAAATGATAATACTTCATGGAATACCACAAAAAAACATGGTATATTTACAAGTACAACATTATTACCTTCTGATACATCAATGCACTATGGTACAACTACAGTAGCTTTTTCTAAGGGTAATCGTAATCAAATAAATGTTCCATCATTGTTAAAGTTCACATTATCACAACCTTCTTCAAAACCACATTGTGCAAAGCAAGTAAAAAGTTAGAAAACACTTTATTGTATATATATACAGTATATATTTACTGTAAATACCAGTGTGTTTCTTCCTCACAGGCCTGCGGGCAGCATGTTTCCAGCGGCCTCTTGCATATGACGCCAGGTGAGCGACTGACCGCCCCACATCTTTAACTGAGGTCACGGATACCCGAGGAGCAAACATTGGCTGCACTGACTACAGCAAAAGATACAAAAATCATAAGTAAAAAAAAAAATCAACCGATAACACAACAGTTTAAAATGTGAGTTGTGCTGAACTCAACAGTTCAGGAGATGGGAAATAATATGTCAGTTTCCTCACCTGACTCGAGACTCCATCAGTCAGTTCGAGCTCAATGTTATCAGGTCCAGCTCCACCAAATCTCTTCATTCTGCTCCTGTATTCATCCGAGAACACCCGAGGATCTCCTTAAGATGCTAAAAGAGTGAAGTTACAGCCCCAAACATGAACTCAGCAGAAGTGTAATGGAAGCAGGACAGCAGAAAATGCGCAGCTTCACGTCAGTTACCCTGACGTCTTTAATAACAGGCTGTCTTTGTCTTCACATGATTTGTTTCTTAGTACCAATACTGTGAGTCGTAAAGCACGTGTGTGTTAGACACTCAGTTACACCCTGCCTGTAATAAATCTTGATGAACTAACATTTATCTCATAATGTTTAACTAGAGGTCGCAGGGCAACACAAGCACAGGATTATGTTTATGGCACCAGTACTGAGTGTCCTGTTTTAACAGATAATGACCATCAAGGGCATCTAATCACCATATAAACCAGATAACACACAGGCAGGCTTGTTTGGACACTCTACATTAGGGTTTGGATTTGGACCACTCTACATTACCAGCAACTACATTAGCTACAATAATTTCAATACTTTGTTTTTGTCAGCATGTTGCTAAGCTAACAAAACAGAACTCTAGTAATAGCATAGACAGGTATTAGAAAATTGCCTCTTCATGTCAGACTGGCCTTCTGGTTTGTAAATCGCGACTTAAAACACATTTGTATTATGTATTATGCTGCTGTATCTGTCTGGTGTTGTATTTTGTCTATTTATTGGTTCATGTCAATGTACAGCACTTTGGTCAACCTGGTTGTTTTAAAATGTGCTTTAGAAATAAAGTTTGATTGATTGATTGATTGATTAAGGTAAAATAGTCAATTTTAGGTAGTCTAATTTATTTATTATCAAGCATATGTATCATTCAGCCTCGGCCTGTGGTGTTTGAAGGCCCTGGTGTTCAGTTTCTCTGTGGCCCCGTCGGTTCGGTTCATAATCCGGCCCTACTGATACTCATGATGAGAGAACAATAGTGAGACACTGGAGGGGTAAATGATTGACATGCCAGGAATGCGATGACATCATGCATTGACAGATGTCAAATTACATCAGCAATGGAAGATTGAATGCAAATAGACAAAAATAATAACAAACATACAATGAAAACTGGTGGATGTGTTATGTTCATTTCATATGATGCCAATATAGTGAGATATTTTCAATTTGAAAAAGAATCAAAATACAACTGAATCGTGGTCAGAGCTCAAAAATGAAATAAAATATAAATAAGTTAAAATATAAAATAATAGTGTCCCAGTGTCTTGAAGAACATAATACATATCGAACCGTTCAGTAGTTTTTTTTAAATTCACTTTTATTCAGCACATCTGTTTTCAACATTGATCATAATCAGAAAATGTTTCTTGAGCATCAAATTATCATATTAGAATGATTTCTGAAAGATCATGTGACACTGAAGACTGGAGTAATGATGCTGAAAACTTAGATTGATCACAGGAATAAATTATATTTTAAAACATATTAAAATAGTAAATTTTAATTAGTAGACTGCTTATGATATAATTGAAACTGTCACTGTTGTTTATGTTGATTATGCTTATATTTATTTATTTACCCTTGTTTAAATGTACAGGTCCTTCTAAAAAAATTAGCATATTGTGATAAAGTTCATTATTTTCCATAATGTAACGATAAAAATTAAACTTTCATATATTTTAGATTCATTGCACACCAACTGAAATATTTCAGGTCTTTTATTGTTTTAATACTCATGATTTTGGCATACAGCTCATGAAAACCCAAAATTCCTATCTCAAAAAATTAGCATATTTCATCCGACCAATAAAAGAAGTGTTTTTAATACAAAAAAAGTCAACCTTCAAATAATTATGTTCAGTTATGCACTTAATACTTGGTCGGGAATCCTTTTGCAGAAATGACTGCTTCAATGCGGCGTGGCATGGAGGCAATCAGCCTGTGGCACTGCTGAGGTGTTATGGAGGCCCAGGATGCTTCGATAGCGGCCTTAAGCTCATCCAGAGTGTTGGGTCTTGCGTCTATCAACTTTCTCTTCACAATATCCCACAGATTCTCTATGGGGTTCAGGTCAGGAGAGTTGGCAGGCCAATTGAGCACAGTAATACCATGGTCAGTAAACCATTTACCAGTGGTTTTGGCACTGTGAGCAGGTGCCAGGTCGTGCTGAAAAATGAAATCTTCATCTCCATAAAGCTTTTCAGCAGGTGGAAGCATGAAGTGCTCCAAAATCTCCTGATATCTAGCTGCATTGACCCTGCCCTTGATAAAACACAGTGGACCAACACCAGCAGCTGACATGGCACCCCAGACCATCACTGACTGTGGGTACTTGACACTGGACTTCAGGCATTTTGGCATTTCCTTCTCCCCAGTCTTCCTCCAGACTCTGGCACCTTGATTTCCGAATGACATGCAAAACTGAGCAACAGTCCAGTGCTGCTTCTCTGTAGCCCAGGTCAGGCGCTTCTGCTGCTGTTTCTGGTTCAAAAGTGGCTTGACCTGGGGAATGTGGCACCTGTAGCTCATTTCCTGCACACGCCTGTGCACGGTGGCTCTGGATGTTTCTACTCCAGACTCAGTCCACTGCTTCCGCAGGTCCCCCAAGGTCTGGAATCGGTCCTTCTCCACAATCTTCCTCAGGGTCCGGTCACCTCTTCTCGTTGTGCAGCGTTTTTTGCCACACTTTTTCCTTCCCACAGACTTCCCACTGAGGTGCCTTGATACAGCACTCTGGGAACAGCCTATTTGTTCAGAAATTTCTTTCTGTGTCTTACCCTCTTGCTTGAGGATGTCAATGATGGCCTTCTGGACAGCAGTCAGGTCGGCAGTCTTACCCATGATTGCGGTTTTGAGTAATGAAACAGGCTGGGAGTTTTTAAAAGCCTCAGGAATCTTTTGCAGGTGTTTAGAGTCAATTAGTTGATTCAGATGATTAGGTTAATAGCTCGTTTAGAGAACCTTTTCATGATATGCTAATTTTTTGAGACAGGAATTTGGGGTTTTCATGAGCTGTATGCCAAAATCATCAGTATTAAAACAATAAAAGACCTGAAATATTTCAGTTGGTGTGCAATGAATCTAAAATATATGAAAGTTTATTTTTTATCATTACATTATGGAAAATAATGAACTTTATCACAATATGCTAATTTTTTTAGAAGGACCTGTATATGTATGGGTGTATGTATTATAATATACAATTGTATTCACTGTATATTTTGTTGTGTATTTATTATTGTCTATTCTGATAACTTGGTGGTGTAATATTTTCATTATTCTTTGTGTTTTGTTTTTTATTTGTTGATGTACTGTTAATTGTAATTTTGTTTTGTTTTTGTTGTTATGATTGCGTTACGTAGTATGCTACGACCCCTCGGAAACAAGATGGTACATCACTCTATTAATCCTAATAATAATAAAGAATAATTGTAATAATATTTCACATTATTACTGTTTTTACCGTTTTATTTTGGATCAATCAGTTGCCTTGTTGAGCATAAAAGACTTCTTTAAGAATCTTAAAAAAAAACTTTCCGATCCCAAACCGTTGGACGATAGTGTATCCCACTGCTAGATTTCGAATGTTAGATTGGATCAGGTTAGCATAACAATCAAAGCTGGATTGAGGAAAACTTTAATTGTGGTTGTTGAGTGTAGTCAGAAATATAGCAACACTCCCATTAGCTAATTAAATATGTTGGAATTTAATGACTTAAAAAAAAAAAAAAAAAACACGACTCAGAAATTCATTCAAACATTTTAATAACACTAGAATTTTTTTCCATCGCACCCAAAATATTTGTGGTTACCACAACTACCATTGAATGTCAGCAGCATTTCATGATATGTACCTCACAACAGTGATAATGATTTAACAGTGTCCTGCAAGGTTTCCCATTGGTTACATTCCCTGAGTTTCAGAGCGTATCTAAAACAAGTCTTCATCCGAACCAGTGGTTTCCCATACATTCCCTGTTCCACTCCACACGACAGATCCAGCACCATTCAAACCTGCACTGTGGACGCGGACACACCATGTGCATACAGCCACCTGAGGAACACATGACGAGAGGCTCATTATCTGCACATTTACAGATAACAGCATCATTATGATACACTCTTCAAGTGTAAAGATAAAAACAAAGATAACCAACCTATTTTTAAAATGTGAAACAGTATTCAGTATATAATGCAAAACATTTCATACAATAATATGCTCACGTGACCATATATATATATATATATATATTTATATAACCATTTATATTTCTGCCATTTACTAGACGCAATTTGCTGAATTAAACATTTGTGTATATATTTATATACACTCACCGGCCACTTTATTAGGTACACCTGTTCAACTGCCCCTTAACACAAATATCTTATCAGCCAATCACCTTAACAACAAGGTGTTAAAGGGATAGTTCACCCAAAAATGAAAATTCTGTCAGTATTTACTCTCCCTCATGTTGTTCCAAACCCGTAAGACCTTCGTTCATCTTCGGAACACGAATTAAGATATTTTTGATGAAATCTGAGAGCTGGTTCACTCCTCCATAGGCTTCTTCAGGGATTTAAACTTGCCAGCCCCGAAAAGTTATTAAAGACATTGTTAAAATAGTCCAAGTGACTACAGTGGCTCAATCTTAAGTCTATCAAGCGACGAGAATACTTTTTGTGCGCAAAAAAAACAAAAATAACGACTTTATTTCAACTATTCATTTCCTTCTCTGTGGGCCTCTAGTCAGTTCACTAGTGTAATAGTGCGGTGTTTCTGTGTTGTACGTCACACGCATCACACACATGACCAGCGTCGGCCAATAGTGAGCCTACGTGTGACGTAGCTCTATGCAATCACAGCTCTCAGATTTAATCAAAAATATCTTAATTTGTGTTCCGAAGATGAACGAAGGTCTTACGAGGTTGGAACAACATGAGGGTGAGTAAATACTGACAGAATTTTCATTTTTGGGTGAACTATCCCTTTAAGGCCCTTTAACAGCGGGTTTGCAACCCCTAGGTGTCCGTAGTGGTACTGCAGGTGGTTCACAAATTATTGTTTGATTTCAAAAGAAATTAAAATCTGTGTGGAACAAAATTCAAAACAAAAAAGTCCTTCCATATTAAAATGCATAATTTAAAATGAAAATGCTTATTTTTTAGCAATAATGGGGGATAGAAGTACAGTTTCTTACAATAGCATGCACTGTATAACGGTCCTAGATCACATCATTTTCACGACTCACAACATTTCATGGAGTTTTCGTCTACTGAAAGTTTTTTTTTTTTCCCTCGGAAAGATTAGCTAAACAATCGGTGTGTTGTTAAACAACAGTCCGAAACATTGAACACACTGCACTTTCTACCCCTCACAGCCTCGTATTCATTCCTGTCAGAAATGAAATATGACGCTATCCTGTGCATTAGCAGTGCTGGGTAGATTACTTATAAACTGTAGTCTGATACTGATTACAAATGACATGAAATAAATTATAATCAGTAACAGTCTATTACATTACAAATTTTAGGTAATATAATTGATTATGATACATTTAATGCCGACTTTAATTTTTGGAATCTGATTACGTAATCCAGGTTCTCTTACGAGAGGTTCTCTCGTATTGCGTAAGTTTAGCTTACGCTACGGAAAGATTCATCTTCTCGAGATACTGAAGCCAAAAAATTATCCTTAATTTTTGTATACCTTGTCAACGCAGTGCAGCAGCTAGCAGACCTAGAGCAGGCTATCTTGCGTGCTCATTGGCTGCTCTGCAGGCAACTGCTGCAGCCTACCAGTGAGCAGGGCGTGACATCACGACCAATGAAGGGCGCCCGCGCCTTCATGGCGTCACAGCCCGCCAGAATGGGCGTGGCTTCAGCCTATAAAGGAATGGGCTGTAGGCTGTTTCCCTGTTTTTTGTCGACTGAAGCGAAGTCGCTCATGGCGCGAGCACGGCCGGTTACGCAATACTCGTTCCCTCTTCTAGAGAGAACCGAGGTTACGTTAGTAACCGAGTATCGTTACATGTAATCATTGACTACCCAGCACTGTAAGTAGTAAGTAATAACTGTATTCTGAAAAGCCCCTGAGAAACTAGAGAAAGGTAAGGTCCCATCCGTACCGTTCTTTTCCACGGGAACTTGGCATTTGGGACAGGGGTGAGTGGTTTGGGCTATAGTGTCCTGTGAGGCCTGATCCCAGCGGGCAAGACGAGCCGCTTCTTCATCTACAATATAACCCTGAAACACACACACACACACACACACACACACACACACACACACACACACACACACACACACACACACACACACACACACACACACACACACACACAGGTGATTTGTGAATGGCTTGTAGGCATCGTCCTGCACTGACACTCTTATGACTATAATCTCAGGCTGCTCAACCCAAAAGAGAGATGACTGATGATATCTGGCCAACATAAATTAAACTGATGCATATGTGATGAAGTAATATTAAAAATGTGCGGTTCTCACCTGTAGGGCACGTCCTGTTGCTGTGGCCATCGTGTGTGTGCAGGAGCCCTCATGATACTCTTCCTTACAGTCCCTGCAAAACACCAACTGACACAAACAGAAAATCACTTACTATATGCCACAGCTCTCATAATGATCAGTCATTATTAGTATTATTAAAATTGTTATTTTCCATCACAATAGAAATAGGTCAATTTAACTGCATTGTGGGATAGTATTATGTGTGTGTGTGTGTGTGTGTGCGTGCGTGCGTGCGTGTGTGAGAAACTGTTTTCTATCTGAATATATTTTTTAAACTGTAATATATTCCTGTGATGAAAGCAGAATGTTCAGCATCATCACTCCAGTCTTCAGTGTCACATGATCCTTCAGAAATCATTCTAATATGATTATTTGATGCTTTATGTTAACCGGAAACATAACCAACATATAACCTTTACACGTGAAGAAGGTGATTTTTACAGTGGTAAAATAATGTAAACTATTCCAGAATAATGTGCAGAGACAACTAAAAGCCATGAAAGTATTTTAGTATTAATTGTATACTATTTTGTATTAATAATTTAAATTAGCTTTATATATATATATATATACACTCACCTAAAGGATTATTAGGAACACCATACTAATACTGTGTTTGACCGCCTTTCGCCTTCAGAACTGCCTTAATTCTACGTGGCATTGATTCAACAAGGTGCTGAAAGCATTCTTTAGAAATGTTGGCCCATATTGATAGGATAGCATCTTGCAGTTGATGGAGATTTGTGGGATGCACATCCAGGGCACGAAGCTCCCGTTCCACCACATCCCAAAGATGCTCTATTGGGTTGAGATCTGGTGACTGTGGGGGCCATTTTAGTACAGTGAACTCATTGTCATGTTCAAGAAACCAATTTGAAATGATTCGAGCTTTGTGACATGGTGCATTATCCTGCTGGAAGTAGCCATCAGAGGATGGGTACATGGTGGCCATAAAGGGATGGACACGGTCAGAAACAATGCTCAGGTAGGCCGTGGCATTTAAACGATACCCAATTGGCACTAAGGGGCCTAAAGTGTGCCAAGAAAACATCCCCCACACCATTACACCAACACCACCAGCCTGCACAGTGGTAACAAGGCATGATGGATCCATGTTCTCATTCTATTTACGCCAAATTCTGACTCTACCATCTGAATGTCTCAACAGAAATCGAGACTCATCAGACCAGGAAACATTTTTCCAGTCTTCAA